>JBBBDQ010001566.1:1912500-2205000 GCA_037127315.1 Ascarosepion bandense | reverse complement strand
GTTTGGCCATTATTTGTTAATAGTACATTGAAAAGAAAATGTACTTTGCTTTTCTCACACTCATACAAACATTTTATAATATAATTCTACAAGTCTTAACATTAATACAGTATTTCATTTGATATGATTTCTACCTACTTGTTGTTTTTATAACAATGTTTTCTCCAAAACTTATCATTTACATATAAGGTCTTGAGAATGTTCTTTAAACTAGCTAATCTCTGAGAGAAGATATAAAAAAAAATAACACAAAGGCTATTCATATCAGATATATATGTAAGGATGATGAAAATAAAAGCTGAAAAAATGTGATAAAACAAAGGGAGACGAAGATATTAGCCTGAATAATACCTGAAATAATAAGACTTCATCTCAGAACTGAAGACAACAGTTATTAAAACTGCAATCTACTCTAAAAGATAACATTTTACACCAGAGTTACCTCCCATTAATTTAAAACTCATGTTTACAAATTTAAAACCAGAGTTATCTCCCATTAATTTAAAACTCATGTTTACAAATTTAAAACGAGAGGAAACTTGAAACAACAGTAATGTGGATGCTGAGGATACCATGGACTAAACATGTGAGCAATGATGAAGTTTTTAAAAAAATGAAAACAAAAAGGATACATATACTTTACATCAGAGAGAGAGAGAGAGAGAGTTTTTCTAGGGCACATAATGAGAATAGTAGGCTTGAAAAATGTGATACTCACAGGACAGATTAAAAACAAGGAGGACAGAGGAAAACAATGCATAACCTACCTAGCAAGCATGTGTAAATGTGTAGAGGGCATAGTAAAGTTTAAAGGAGATGAGAACAAAATTTATTAAGAGTTACAAGAACAGGAAATTGTGGAGACCCATGGTCATCTATGTTAGAAAGAAAAAGGTACATAGGAGAAGGAGAAGCAATCTTGCCAACCTTCTAAGTGGGGAATGACATCCCAATGCTAATCTATGTGATTATAAAGTATTTGCAACAGCTTGGTTATGTTAATCATTTTGATGTGTGACTTCCACCTCAGCTAACCAAAACAAATTGTAATGGGTTATGAAAAGTGGACACTTTACAACCACACACATGGAAATGTATCAACACTAATCAGATTAAAAGACGGTGATGGAGTCTTCTACCTTGAGCTCCTTTCAAAGAACCAACTGATTGATACAAGCAAGAACTGCTCCCAATGAGACCAAATGGAAACAGCAATAATAAGAAGAAAAACATTAGAAATTAGTCAAAGAAAAAAAAAAGAAACAAATTTCTATCAAGATAATGACTACATATTTCTTTGGTAACCAGGTAAAAATGGTAACAACTTCACTAGGAAGTACTGATTCTTTAACTATTATAGCAGATATATCATATTTAAATTATACTTGTTTTTACAGAAGATTATATTAATGAGAAAAAAATTAAGTTCTGTTGAAAATCATAAAAGAAAAGCAAAAGTATTTCTTTGCCAAGTAAAATAATATAATCTGGAAATATGAAATTGTCTTTGAAGTTGAAGATAATGAGAAGTGTGTTAGTTAGACACCTTTCTTGACAAATCTTCCATCATAATGTGGGATAATTAATAAGAAAAGTAACAAAAACAAAAATAAATTTAATGAAATTGGCTAGATGATATACCCAAACATATTAAAAAAAATTCATTTAAAATTTCAACTTCTCTTCTTGCATGAGTGTAATCATATCAATGTAAACATCACTTTAGCCTGATGAAGTCCTAAAGGATGAAACGTGTCCCACCAAATTTTTTTCCCCCCAGGTGTTAGAGTTTCCTAAAATTGTCCTGATAAATAAAAATTTATATATAATTTTCCTATAGTAGTGTGCGATGGTTAAATTGTCGCCTAAAGTGAGCAAAAAGAAAAATAACACTGACATCGCATTTTAACAGATATATTTACCAAAATTACACAAAAACATCTTGAAATACTATAGAGAGAGGGAGGCATTATTGCTAAATCAATCAGATAGTAACAGCCATTTGATATAAGAAGTGACCGCTACTTTTTTTAAAATGCGTAGCAAACAACGAAAACCCCCATAAATAAAACACTTAGTTAATTTCACAATATACTGACTCTCACTTAATATCAAATTTTGTATAGGGCACACAGCAAGGACTGAACTCGCTACTTAATAGTCAATCAAACCAGTTTCACTAATGATTTCCCCGTTATGAGATGGCTGTAAATAATAGGCAGAATTATATCTTGCGTTACAGCATGAAATATTTTAACCGGATAATTAAAGGATCTTCTTTTAATTAATGTGATTTATTTTTATTTTATGTGCCTCACTTCAGGTTGTGGGTAGTCAAGACTCTCCAAAATCTTCCGTCCTTTTCAGCACTAAATTGATTTTATAAATGATTTCATCAGAATGAGTCAGTTATGCGTTTGGCACTTGAAGGCCTTATCTTCAGGTAGGAACAGCCAATTTCTATTCATTTTTTTCATGTTAATGATAGTCACTTTGTTAATTGAACTCTTTGAAATGATGTGTGCATTTAGATTGTTGCCATGGTGTTTCTGCCTCATTAGAGACAATGGTGGGGGGGGAACCAGTTTAGTTGGTAACTTATCATCAGAGAATTTAATTTGCAATAAAAAAACTAAAAGTTTGTCTGATCAAATCTTTGTCATTTCTTTGAGAATATCCATCTCAAGAAATAATAACTTTCATCCAATTAGCAAACAACAGGCAAACCATTATAGTTCTTAAATATGATAACAATTTCATATAAGTTACTACAGTTAAAATCATTTAAGCAAAAAAAAAAAAAAAAGTGCCAGTATTGACATAAAAATAAAACAGCTTCCGTTTACACTCAAAAGAGGGTCAGAGTATTAATTTCAAAAAGTTTCTTGTTATTAATTAATATTATCATTAAAACAGTTTGAATTGAACTCACTTGACCACAGAGTGAAGAGATGATCTGAAATTGAAGGAATATAATGTAGGAAAAATTCTTTAAACAAAAATCACAGACTTTTGGAATTGACCATTTAAAAAAGATTTTTGTCTCACCCCCCCCCCACACACACACACTTTTCCTCTTTAAATTCCAGAAATCTCCATTTTGAAATTAATGGTATTGGAATGAAATTCCTCCCTTTCTTACCTGTGAATCAACTTGAGAATCCACCTGTGATTGACTGCTGTCTTCTTCAAGTACAATATCCGTGTTATAAGCCACTTGACGGTAACCTAAAACAAAATATAATTTTCGTGTACAAATTATGTAACAAAGAATTACCATGTCTGTCTGTGTTGGCAAGTTTTATTTAGCAGCATATAAACCTCTATGGGTTATCTAATGCTGGAATCTAAATATTTTGAACACAAGCTTATACCTTCAACTAAAGATAAAATGTATTGCTGGTATTTTTGCTTTTAAAATGTACTTTTATGCTTTCATAGTTTTTTTTTTTTTGTTGGAGAGTTAACTATTTGCTCATAGCTGAGACCCTAATGGGTGCTAACACCTCAGATCAGGGTGAACCTGCAAACAACAACAATTAAGATGTGGTTCCACTCTCTTCAAAGCCTTCAATCTCCCGATCAGAGGCCTTGCTGCCAGATGTAGTTTATCATCATACCCAGGAATATACCTGTTTAGATGACACAATATAAGCTAACAATAAATACCCACCCTCTTCCCATATCACACACAAGCTAGCAACAGATACACACCCACCTCCGACATCATATATAAGCCATATGCACGTAGGTGAAAACAACAAAAGCAGCAGACAAAAGAAGCAAAGCAGTTGGCTGAGGATAGATAACCAATCACCAAGCCGGAAAATTTTAACACCAAAATACGCAGACTGCAAAAATAGTCGGTAACCAGCTGAATCTTGACAAGTCAGACTAATTGCAACTCTAAGAAATTAGACAAGACCATACATTCTCTGAGGTAGAAAACAAGTCACATTTGTTCCAGTTGCCGAGAATGTAAGAAAGTCTATCGCAGAATATACCGTTGCACTCAAGGATCTCTGAAAAAAGAAAGCCTGATAGCAGAAAATATAATTCCCAACCGTCAGAGAAAAGGAAGACAAGAACCGAAGTAAGAGCATACATCTGCAAAACTGTCCAATATTTCTTGATGGCTCATTTATGGCGCCATCACAAAAACCCTGACCAACCCATACTCACATGGAAATGGATGTTAAACAATGATGATGATGATTACACTCAACACTATGCATGAAAACTGTGAAACAATCAGTTCTAATTTACTTTCAGACTATTGTTCTCATCTTTATTGTTGTTATCACAATATTTCAGTTGTGACATTCAGCCTTCATCAGGAGAAGGGTCGACACAACAACTAAAACATTCTAACAAGAAAAAAGACGAAAACAATAGTCCACATGTAAATAATGAAAACTCATTATTCCAGAAATTCATATTTGCATTTCATGAGGAGAGATGTTTGAGAATATGAGACCACTGTATAATGTTATTTCAATGATACAAATAAAAAAAAAAAAAACTGTCAGAATAAATGTACAATTTATAAATCTTTCAGCAACATATGAAATTTAGGGGCTTGATCAAGCACCAACCAATCCAGGTGGTTTATGAGAAAAGACTTGAATTTTGAGGCTGGTAAAATATCATCCATTTCAAATTAATACATATCTAATTTTAAACTTTGAAGTTATTACATGAAACAACCAGGAAAAGAAAAAAAATAGACATTATTTCTGTATTACTTACCCTTCATTTCAGACATGTTCATATTTTGGTTACCATCTAACAAAGACCTCACAGGCTGATTATCAATTCTTTGAGCCCATCGTCCGCGTGGTTGAGTGGGACTCTGGGGCTCTTCAGTGCTTGATGTCATTGAAAGACCATCAGTCTAAAAAAAGGGTGAAAGAAAAATATAGAAAGAACAATGACTAGCAAAGTGCTTTATCCTCAGAAAAAAAAAAAAAAAATCAAGTACTGAACATATGATAATAATTACTGTTTTGAAGTTACGGAAAATATTTCACCTCTTTCTCAATCCGATAAAAAAACAGGTTTCTAAAGCATGAAAAAAAGAAAATATCTGACGGGAATTTTGCTAAAAAAATATATTACATCTTAAAAATAAATGCTTCATAAATCAGTACTGAAAAAAAAATTCCGTTAAAATCGGTTGAAAACACTATTTTATATTCATTTAAAAGTGCCCACTTACAAAAGCAATTTCACAGAAAAAGTGAAAGTGAGGCCAAACGCTAATTTTGGCAATCTCTACAAATAGAAAAATAAAAGTAAAACACATTCTCTAAGTAAAAAGAACTAAATTTTTTAAATTTTGATGCAATATATTCAAACTGTCGACTATCACTTTGATTTGGTTTGCCTATATTTATATTGTGTCCAGAGTAAGGTAGCAAATCGAGCAAGATTCACTAGAGGGCCGGATGTGGCCCACGGTCCGAGGGTTGCCAACCACTGTTCTTGAGTATGATACACATAGGTACTACAGCATTAATATATAGATCATCTGCTCAAATATGAATACCCACCAAAAACAAAGTTTGAAGTAATAAATATATATCTATTATATTTTATTTATGTCAATGTTATAAAATATTATTTACCGATAAAATGCAGCCGTAACTTCTACTCCAACAGTTTCTTTCCTCGCACTTCCCGACTGTGGAATTCTCTTCCAAACGATTGCTTCCCCGATGGCTACAATCTCCAGGAGTTTAAATGTAAGGTCAATACACACCTCCTAACACACTAACCTGCTCCCATTCTATCAAGCACTCTTCCCATCTGCCCGACCCTCATCCTCGCTATCCTTACTCATCTGTCACCTTTCTCCTGACATTCCCTATGTCTATCCACTCCTTCTCTTTACCTTCCCCTATGTAGCCCCATGCGCAATAGTGGCAGTGGAATGCCTTGCTTGGGGTGAGATGATTAAAAAAAAAAAAATTCAATCGTATAAACAGCATCAGAAGACAGTTTTTAAAAAAAAATTCAAATTTCCTTACCTTGGCTTTTGCCCAGCTTGGCAATTGGCCAATGCTAATACGGCAATCCATTGGGTTGGTACTGGAATTAAAACCACTTCCACCTGCTGAGGTGATTTCCAAAGAGTCGTTCTTTAGCAACATATTCTGTACTCCAGTAGAGGCTGTTTCATGACTACGATCATTGAAAGGGCTGCTTGTAAGGAAACCAGGAACACTGCGTAATTGGCCGTCTACATTGTTGTCAGCTGTATCCAGAGTGAGTGGCCGAATCGGTTTCATAGGAGTCACAGGTGATCTAGTGAGAGTAAGAAAGAAAAAATACTACTACAACTCGGAACTGATTAGTTAATCTAAAATTGCAGATATATATATATTTCATTTGTAAACAAGTTATTACACAACCATGGTTTCTACATTCCGGTGTTTTCAGGCAATTTACAATAAGTGATTTTATAATTTTTTTTAAGAATTCTCAAGTAACAGGGATTTTTTTTTATCAACATGCAATTTTCAAAATTAGGAGAAGTTAGAGCATTTCGTTCATTTAGTGTGTGCGTGTGAATATATATATATATATATATATATATATATGGCCTGATGACTGCGCTTAGCATGAAAGTCTGTTGCTTCTGAGTGTTGACTTCAATGTTCACTCTTTATATATATATATATATATATATATATATATATATATTGTTATATATATTATATACATTGACTTAATTGTTCACTCATATATATATATATATATATATATATATATAGTGTATCGAGGCAGCAAGTAATTTTCTAAACACATGCTGTTAAATATAAGAGACAATGAATGTCTATTATGTTTAATCATGAGCCATTCTAAACGTCATATTTTGGTTTTAATTTCAGTTGAAAATAAAGACAAAATTCCCCAACATTTGGCTATTTTTTTATTGATTTGCTTCTAAGCTTTCAGCTAACATGAGCCATCTTCATTTATTATTTTGCATTTACTATTTTTGGTAACTATTCAAGCAGAGTTTTATGTCAACACAAAATAAAATTGTCAGTGATTGTGGATGTTATAATATTTCAGTCTAAACAACCTCTCTGAAGATGGATCATGTGAGCCGAAAGCTTAGAAGCAAATCAGTAAATAATTATCCAAATGTTGGAGAATTTTTGTCTTTATTTTCAACTGAAATTAAAGCCAAAATACGACGTTTAGAACGGCTCATGATTAAACATAATAGACATTCAGTGTCTCTTATATTTAACAGCATATGTTCAGAAAAAAAAAAAAAATATATATATATATATCAAGTATTATTAGTCATAGTCAGTTGAGTGTGAGAAAAAAAAAAGTTTTTTTTTCCAACTCATTTAATGATGATTGTGCTAGTCTCTGACATGTTTTATTAGCAAACTATCTCATCTCCCATTTTCTAGCTGGTCTTTTCTTAATGCTTTTGATATCCATATGACACCAACCAAATTTTTCCTCCACCCGTTATCCTCTCTCTCTCTCCTTGCTGTGTTCAGCTGTCCCTATTCTTGTTACTTAATCACTGCTATAGCTCTTATCTTAGTTTGTTCTCTCATACATTTTCACCGTTTTTTATTTATCACAATTTCAGTTTCTTAGTGTTTCAAGGGATTTTATTAATATTTATGTTTCACATCCATAAATAATATGTGTGTGATAAACATGGCTTAAACCCAATAAAATGATTAAATACTTATCGACGACCTTGATGATCTTCAAAAATTTAAATGCAATGTGGAATTCCCTTCCGTTTACTTACTTCCCCAACAGCTACAATCTCCAAGAATTTAAATGTAAAGTCAATAGTCATCTCCTATCTTACTAACTTGCAGCTTCTCTCTCATGTTCTCATCTCATTTCTGCAGTATTCTCATCCCTCTTCCACCCACTTCCTGACACACCCTATAATTTGTCACTCTTTCTCATACCTTTCCTCCTATATAACCCCCCTGCACAACAGTGGCAGTATAATGCCTTGCTTGGGGCAAAATTATATATATATATATATGTGTGTGTGTATAATTATTCCAAACATCTATCTTTAAATGTAATGTCAATAGTCATCTCCTATCTCACTAACTTGCATCCTCTCTCTCATGCTCTCATCTCATTTCTGCAGTATTCTCATCCCTCTCCTACTCGCTTCCTGACACTCCCTCTATTCTGTCACTCCTTCTCATAACTTTCCTCCGATGTAACCCCCTGCACAACAGTGGCAGTATAATGCCTTGCTTGGGGCAATATGATTATAAAAACAAAAAAGAAATTGTTATGTTGTCTTTTTAATTCCCGTTCTTTTAATTCTTTCTCTCTTTTATAATGCTCCCCGCCCCCACAATATTTTTTCACACTCCATAACACCCCTTGCGTTTAAGTGGCATTATTGTCTTCCTTTGGGTAGGAAAAAAACAAAAATAGAAAAGAAAAAGATGAACTAATTTAAGCTACCATCAAAATTAGAATTCAAAATCTAGCAGCACTGGTCTTACCAATATAGCCCAACAGACAAACTAGAATGATTATATATTAACAATTAGGTTGTCATGAAATAAATCTCTCTCTCTCATATATATATATATATATATATATATATATATATATATATATATACATACATACACACACACATTTCCTAAAATGTTATTTATAATAAACACAATTTTAAAAATGCATATTTTGACTTATAAAAATAGATTAGTAAAATAAAGTATGTTTATTAAATACAAACAAAAGCAATTCTTGACTCCCATTTCTACATGCCTCAGATAAGTTTTCCACAAATGATTAAAAATATATTTCCACTGCATAATGTTCAATCTATATGATTAATATACACTTTTCTTTTTCTAAGGAAAGAAAAGAAATAATTATTTTGTAAAATAAATGTTTTTTTTTCATTATTTAATTATTCAACTTATTGATTAACCTACATAAATGTTTTTTTTTTAAATACAGCTAAAGCCAACACTGATATTTAGTGTTGTATTTTTTTAATCATTTCACCAAGGAAGGCAATAAAGCCCCTAAGACACAAGAGATTACTAACTGTGAGAGAATATGAGAAAATAAAAAAACATTAAAGAAAGAGTACAATATAAGAACAGGAGTTAAAAAGACGGAAGCTAATGATTGACATTGTATTTAAGCTTGTGAAAAGAAAAAAAAAGAAAAACAAGCAACAGTGGGTTTAATATCCTGCAGTTAATGGCAATTATTTGCCTTCAATGATTCATAATCTTTTATGATCCATAATAATAATAATTGATAAAATTGGTAGTTTTATTAGTGGCTTTCAAATTTCATTTTTTAATAATTTAAATAAAATTTACATTTAAAATTATTTTGCATCTTTATTATTTAAATAAAAGACTTAAAAATAGTTATAAGATTAAAAGAAAAAACTTTTCAATAAAGTTATTTAAATGGAAAGTTGGTTTGATAAACATTTCAGTCATGTTTTAACATGTGAAATATTCTGTTCAGAGAAAGTAATATTTTTATCAGTAAATAACAGAAAATAAGTTTACAGAAAATTCTTTACTTACAATATAAACTGGAAAATTTCAAACAAGACTTTCAATTAAACTGATTCGATGTCAAATTTGATGGGAACATTTTAAACAGTCATGCAAGAGTCGTGTCAGCAAAAGAACATATGCCAAAATTAGTAACAAAAATCTTCTTCACTAATGATATTTACATTTCCCCAGGGAAGACATCAAACAGAAAAACCAACATAAAACAAATTGTGGGTGGAAAGGTGAGCCAGATTGCCTTATATGAGAAAAGAGGATATGTTACAGCAAGAACCGTGACAAAGTGATAAAAAAGAGAAAAACAAAACTATATGCAGTGTGTTGTGCGTATGTGAGTGCCTTGTATAGTCAATAGCATTGTACAGGGTTGGGAGATAAGGAAATGGTGAGCAGGTTTCAATATGAAAATATATATATATATATATATATATATATATATATATATATATATCATGCTCACAATTAGTGACAAAGTAAGATTGGAGTGAGTTTTTTGTTTTTTTTAAATGCTTGGTTATATTGAGAAGGTTGATTTAGTCAGAATTTAATAAAAATTTTTGTTTTTAATATTTTTTATTTTAGAAAACTTCAAAATGTCTTCTAGTTTTGTATGCAAAAATGTTTTGCTGAGAATTTTTTTTTCCCTTCAGAAATGTGTTATGGTAATAATTTTTTTTTCAAAAATGCATACTTTTCTATAAAAGTCTATTTTTATGTATATATTTCTATAAAAGTGTATTTTTATACTTTCATAGGGTTTTGCCCCCAGTTTGGGGGTTAACTATTTGCCCATAAGTGGGACCCTAACAGGTGCTACCACTCTGAGAACAACAGCAATTGAGATGTTCCTCACAACCTCCTAATCAGAAGCCTTGCTGCCAGATGCAGTTTACTGTTATACCCAGGACCACATGTTCAAAGGAGTTATTGTGCAATGATCTAAACTTATTTATAAATGGAACTTTGTGTGTGTGTGTGTGCGTGTGCGCGCGTTTCCGTTACCTATAGACTCCGAAATGGCTGAACCAATTTTCTTGAAAATTTACACAGTTGTACTATAAACCTCTGCAAGTGTTCTTAGCTAGGTTTCGTGTCAAGGTACCCCCGATAAAAATTGAAAATCGATAATCGAATAAGTCGGGTTATAGAAGGAGTGGTCCGATTTTAATCCAATTAGATACACTCATAGACAAAGACATAAGAAACGATATTCAGAGGTTTCAAGGTTGCAGTTCTTACAATAGTGCAGAAAATCGATAATATATATATATATATATATATATATATATAAAAAAGGTAAGATGTTTGTGTGTGTGTCTGTTTATCTGTCTGTATGTCCTTTATACAAATCAACAATTTTTATCCGATTCTCACCAAACTTCATACAAATATTCTTTAGGTTGAGTCTGAGCTCCAGGACCATGGATTAGTTTTAAAGCTTTCATTACACCCGAGCAACGCTGGGCTATACTGCTAGTATTTTAATAGAAGAGTGAGATGCTTTAACACTTTGAAATATGATTAGAAGCCATCACAACATTTCATATACGCATCTTTTTGTCTTCATATTTTCATTCTAGACATTTAATTGCAATTGAAATGTGTGCATATAGAGCAAAATGTTACGAGCTAAAATCCATCAACTTCTCTTGTCTAATAATCATCACAGGAAAACAGAAAAGGAAAATTCAAAAGAAACTTAAGATTTCATTTTTAAAATCTGAAGAAATTTAAGTTGGCCAATTCAGTGCTCTCTTTCAATACCAGATTGTATAGAATTTATGACATTTTTTTAAGGTCATTCTTAAGATGATTGCAAGAATTTGTGAGGTTAATGGAAAAGTTTCTATTTATGAAATCCGTTACGAAATGGATTAACTTTGACAGGTTTTTAATTTATTTGTTTAAACATTATTTTTTTTTAATGGGTACTTGTATTTAAGTAGATACTCTGTTTTTTTATAATTAAACAGTATGTTTATTTATATCTACTGGCCTGAATAATTGAGAAATCTTGTGAGGAAAATATGCATCCTCCGGCAGGATTTGAACCTGCACTCCCTAGGGGGGAAAAAAAAATGTTAATTGATCTGATATGTATGTTCTTTGTGGTCAAGCAGTCTAAGACAGGTCAGATCAACTGACAGTTTTCCCCAGGAGACGCAGGTTTGAATCCTGCCAAAAGGACACAGATTTTCCTAACAAGATTTCTCAATTATTCAGGCCAGAAGATATAAATAAACATACTGTTTAATCATAAAAAACAGAATATCTACCCAAATATATGAGGGTCCATTAAAAATAATGTTTAAAACAAATTAAAAATATGTCAGAGTCAATCCATTATATATATATATATATATATATATAATAATGCCAAGTCTGTAAATGGAGAGGATAATCTAGAAAGATCTACTTAATATTTTTTTTTTAATAATCATATCGCCCCAAGCAACACATTTTACTGCCACTGTTTTGCAGGGGGTTATATAATCGGAAAGTTATGAGAAAGAGTGACAGAATACAGGGGGTGTCAGGAAGTGGGCAAGAGAAGGATGAGAATACTGATTAGAGTGAAGTGGACGGAGAATGGAGCATGAGAGAGAGAGGATGCAGGTTAGTGAGATAGGAGATGACTATTGACTTTACATTTAAATTCTTGGAAATTGTAGCTGTCAAGGAAGCAAGTAAATGGAAGGGAATTCCACAGGCAGGAAGTGCAAGAAAAGAAGCTGCTGGAGTAGAATTTGCATTTACAATTTATTGGTTTCACAGTAAAAGGGTGGGACCTAGTTGCTAATCTTGTGGCTCGAGTAAATTCATACATAGGAGGCACCAGTGAGCTAAGTTCATCGGAGCAGAAGCCGGGAAAGTATTTGTAGAAGAGACACAAGGAAGCTACATTACACTGGTAAGAAAGTGATTGTATCTGAGCTGCCAAGTCAGGATCTATTACATTACAGATTCTCCATTGAATTTTGTCAAGGACACCTAGGTGGATAGCAGGAGCACCCGACCAGATATAGCAGCAGTATTCAATGCAAGGGCGAATGGTAGATTTATATTTATGCAGGATTGTTTCAGGCAGAAAAAACTTCCTGGCGCTACACAGAGAACTGACTTTCTTAGTGGCGGATTTAGCTATGGATTCTATATAGTCATTCCACTTGAGGTCTGTTGTGAGAGTTAAGCTAATGAGACGCAGCGTTTTGCTTTCGGGGAGACTAGCCTGATCCATCCTAATGAGCGGGGTAGGAGCGATTGTCTGTGATGGTTAACAGATAGGAGCTTTGTTTTGGAAGCATTAAAATTCACGAGCCATTTCTCACCCCAGTCCGCCATGGATTGGTGGTCCTTTTCAAGCTCAGCAGCAAGGTTTGCTTTGTCAGCCTCAGCAGATTTTTGATCGAGACAAGAGTAAACAGTAGTGTCGTCAGCGTATATGCTTACTTAGGATTTCATTACATCTGGGAGATCGTTAATGTAGATAAGGAAAAGCATAGGACCTAGAATAGAGACTGAATGGACGCCCGCGTTCGTATGATAGTATCGGGAGGCATGTTCATTCAATACTACCTTCATTGTGCGATTTGAAAGGAATGACTGGATAATGTCAAACTATTGTCCAGTTATACCATAACCTTGCAGCTTGCATAGAAAACCAGCATCCCAGACTCTGTCAAACACTTTGGAGATATCTAGGGCAACAGTTCGAGCTTCGCCATTTTTGTCAAGAGCCTGGTGTATATACTCAGTGATTGTCGTGAGCATATCGGCAGTAGACTTAATGAAGCAGAAACCATGCTGTTTGTTAGATAATAGTCTGCGGGCTGTGAGATGTTGAACCAACTTGGCACAGATGATGACTTCAAACACTTTGCTAAAAATTGGTAGGAGGCTGATAGGGCGATAATTAGAAGGTTCAGAGGGTTCACCTGTGTTTTTATATATTGGAACCCCAGAGGAGGACTTCCAGCAGGCAGGAAAGCAAGAAGCAGAGAGGCAGTAGTTATAGAGTTTGGAGAGAACAGAGGAAAGTTCAGGGGAACATTTCTTCAGGACAATGATTGGGATTCCGTCACCGCCGCTTGCTTTATGGTGGTCAAGCTTTGAAATTATGTTAGAGACCACCGAGGGGGTAATGTGGATGTCATTCTGTTAGGCCTCAGTTTGGAGTGGAAAGTTAGGTACAGATACTGCAGAAAAGTCCAGTGGCAAGCGAAGCACTCAGCCTTGACTGTTGTAGAGGTAAGGACTTCATATACATTGATTAGAGCAGGTGTTTAGGGTTTGCTATTGTTTAGTACACTTTTACAGAGCATCCAGTCGTCTTTGGGAACAAACTTACATGATGCTATGCACTGCTTTATTCTGGCTGCAAACAACAGCTTGGCTTCTTTAAGTATCTTCTTGCACTCATTGCAAGCAGAGGCAAAGGTGTGCCTGTTATGGTCCGACGCTTGACTCCAATAAAGCTGGAAGAAGTGATTTCGATGGGCGATGGTGGCCGAGCAAGGGAGGGAAAACCAAGGGGACAAGCGGGATTTAAGTCTCAACTTCCTGGCTGGGATGAAAGCTTCGATGCCAGCCTTAACCCAAGAATAGACCTCAGTCGTACAGTCTTTAATGGGAAGACTAAATACTTTGTTCCAAGGGACGTTACACAGGAAATCGCAGAATGAGTCCCAATCGGCTCTTTGGTAGCAGTAAGATATTCTGCTAGTCTAAGGTTTTTGGGTGGAGTGGGAGTGGAAGGAGATGTTAACGGAAACCATTAATATTAAGATATTAAGCGATACATTTATACAGAAAGCTCAATGGATGTTATCCAGACTAATTATATATAAAGGAAAACTCAACACATTATCTGAAGTGATTATAGACTAAAGTTTATTTTGACAGGTGCATATTTTCCTAACAAGATTTCTTAATTATTCAGGCCAGTAGGTATAAATAAATATACTATTTAATCATAAAAAACAAAGTCTCTACTCAAATACAAGTACACATTTAAAAAAAAAAAAAATGACTTATTTACATCTACTAGCCTGAATAATCAAGAAATCCTGTTAGAAAGATATGAATCTTACGGCAGGATTTGAACCTGCATCCCCTTGGAGAAAATTGTCAATCGATTTAACGTGTCTTGACTGATCGACCACAAAATTAAAAATATGTCAGAGTTAATCCATTTCATAAAATTTCGTACATAAACCATATTTGTTTATAATAGATACAAAAACAGAACAGATATGAATTCTTTGAAAAAAAAAAATCAAGAAAATGTGTGCTTAAAAGTATTATTTCAGGTTTTGTTTGACAGTAAATCTTTCAGGATACAATTTCAATGAAAGGGGCCCACAGTGCTACAACCCTGTTGCCCTCTATATTTTAGTTCTAATAAACTTAATTTATGTAATAAATAATTTTCAAGTGTCTTTTATGTTACTAGTTTGCATTTATATAAAATTTACTGGCAGAATTTTTTTTTATTGTTTTATTTTGCAAAACTTTTTAATTTGTATGTGCATTTATCTTTTTGCCAAAATAAGTTTGTCATTTAACTTGTTCGGTTTTTAAAGCAAGCAGTTTTGAAGTTTATATGGATAAAGATCACTGCTTATTTGTTCCATAAATTGGAAATGAATTTTCATTAAAATAAACGGCTAGGATAAGGCAATCAAAAAAAAATCATTACACAAAAGAGAGCCATTAACAGAAAAAGACCACAGATTTAAATAAATAGCATCATTATTCAATCAAACTATTTTGCAAGGCTTTCAATGACCTTACATTACATTTCAGCTAAATTGTGTATTTTAAATTATTAAAAAGAAAAAAAAAAAAAAAACAAAACAAAAAGGTTC
This sequence comes from Ascarosepion bandense, assembly GCA_037127315.1. Classification (NCBI taxonomy): domain Eukaryota; kingdom Metazoa; phylum Mollusca; class Cephalopoda; order Sepiida; family Sepiidae; genus Ascarosepion; species Ascarosepion bandense. Next base: position 2,189,567 of record JBBBDQ010001566.1, on the reverse strand, counting down.
CAGTTTTGATTAATTTTCTAAAAAGATTTTCAATAACTTGATCATAGAACTGTTAATCTGACAAGGAGTGTTGCATCGAGTAAAATGTGACAGGCCTGAAGAATATGCTATTTGTGGAAGAATTTCCAACTGTTAACAAGTTTGGCATATGCACTGAATGTGAAAGAATTTCCCATACTAGCACCATTGACAAGTCTAGAGAATACACTGTATGTGGAAGAATTTCCAATCCTAGCTCTATGTTTATTTACTTCAAAAATTAGTTTTGAAAAATGCATGCAATCTTCAATTTTTACACAATTCTTCAAAATCCAGAGAATGGTCTGAAACATTTGTCTTATAGTGTACAGAAAGTGTCACACACATTATTATTATTATTATTATTATTATTATTATTATTATTATTATATCTGATAGAGATTAAAAGGCAGGATTCATTTGTTAATTTGATATCATTACTTGTTTTCATATGGAAGAAGAGACAGAGAGGAAAAAAAAAAAAATCACATTCTTTTTTTATGTTGTGAGGTTCTCCCTTTTCATAGAGATGGACTCATCCAGAGTATGCTTATACTACTGCTATAGAAGTGAGACAGGGGAATACCATGTTTTCACAGAGAGTTAACCGGAGAATACGAGAGTCCAAAGAGGGATTTGCAGTCAGTACACAGTAGTTTATAGTAGCTCTGTGCGCCACTCATCAAGAGATTATTACGCCATACCCGTTAGCCACTGACGCGGACATACTCAATATACTATGGTTTCACTTTCAGAGACTTGTACATATACTTTTTACTAACCCATATTCCTGGACTACTAATCTCCATTCAAGTCTGTATCCTTACATTAATACACTTATTTTCGATCTCAATTACTAGTGGGTGTTCATTTATTTGTGTGGACTCCATTCCCAGGATCCACAACAGTTATTGGCAGACCTGAAGGAGACTACCACCACCTTTAAATGTGTTGTTCTACATTTTTTTTTTACTTTTTTCAGCACAGTCTTATCAGTTATTACATAAAGTTTTCGATTATCAAAAAAAAAATTGAAAAAATTTCAATATTTAAACAACTTTAGGTGGGGGCTCAGTTTCTCATACAACCTTATAGTAAATCGATCCCCCATTTTGGAATTACTCGCATTGGGGTCACTTTGTTGAGTTTTTTTTTTTAAGTTTTTTTTTTAGACGAGTTGTTGCTCTTGTTTTTGCTTTTTTCAAGTTTTCTTCAGTTCTTATGGTGACATCTTCCTCAAAAACTCCAAGAATGGCTTTATTCAAAAATTTCGCAAAGGATTCAGTTGTTAAATATGCACAAGCCTAAAAGTTAATTGCACGGGATCGATTTATTATAAGGTTATATGAAAAACTGAGCCTCCCTAAAATTGTTTAAATGCTGAAACTTTTACAAATTTTTTAGTTTAGGGTTTAATCAATACGATTGCACTGAAAAAAGTAAAAAATAAAAATCAACAAATTTACAGGTGGTGGCAACGTCATACTGGTGAGTGGTTCCAAAATAGAGGATTGATTTACTATAACGTTGTATGAAAAACTGAGCCCCCCAACCACCACCAAATTGTTCAAATATTGAAATTCTTCCAATTTTTTTTGTCAGTCGGAAAGCATAGGGTGTAATAAGATTGCACTGAGGAGAAAAAAAAATAAAAAAATTTAAAGATGGTGGTAGTCTCCCTCAGGTCAACCCAGTTATTTTATCAATTTTTCTGCAATCACTGATTATCTCTTCCGCCTATTGATTTTATTATAATTCTTATATTGGACTTATTTTTCTAGTCTTTGTTTTTTATTTCTATTTCTCTTTTTTTTAGCCTTTTGTTTTTCATCTTCACTCAACATCAGAGTCAGTCAGAGGTGAGACTGAAAAAAGAAATTACCTTTGGATAGGAATTGAACTCAAATTCAAACTCTCCTTTGGTAGATTCCCTTTCTCTTCCATCCTCATTTGCATTTGTTTTGTCAGCTGCGGAGACAGACGCCAGATAAAAATACACCTGGAAAAAACAAAAAGAAACAAAGTTCACAATCAACGGTACCTGTCTATTATTGGAAAACAGTTTGAAACAGCTCCAGCAGAAAGCAGACACTGTCTTGTAAATCAACTAAATCAACAATGTAATCTGGGGCATTAAGATATAAATTGACCACCCATATCCAGATGGGAAATCCAGATCTGATAGCAGGGGAGTGTTACTAAAGGATCAGGAGAGAAACCAGAGGGTAAAATGACAATGTTGAAAGAAATAAAATCAAGAAAGAAAGACCTTGAAATATGATAAATTGACTTCACAAAGGTATACAATATGGCCAAACCTATAATTGGACACTTGAATACCACAGAATGTTCAAGACTGACAAATCAGTAGTGGAATTATTAAGTAATTCTATAAAACAAAAACTCTGGGAAAACAAAATCTACCTAACCAACAGAAAAGAACCTTTAACAGGGATGAATATCAAAAGAGTAATTTTTAGGGAAAATGTCTTTACTGTTTGCAATAACCAGGGTAGCGCTAAACTTATACCTTATGAAAAATTAATGATTGCTAAGTTTAGCAATACTGTTTGCAATAGCCAGGGTAGCACTCAACTTATACCTTATGAAAATTAATGATTGCTAAGTTTAGCAATACTGTTTGCAATAGCCAGGGTAGCACTAAAACTTATACCTTATGAAAATTAATAGATTGCTAAGTTTAGCAATACTGTTTGCAATAGCCAGGGTAGCACTAAACTTATACTTTGGTGATAATTAATGATTGCTAAGTTTAGCAATACTGTTTGCAATAGCCAGGGTAGCACTAAACTTATACCTTATGATAATTAATGATTGCTAAGTTTAGCAATACTGTTTGCAATAGCCAGGTAGCACTAAACTTATACCTTATGAAAATACCAATGATTGCTAAGTTTAGCAATACTGTTTGCAATAGCCAGGGTAGCACTAAACTTATACCTTATGAAAATTAATGATTGCTAAGTTTAGCAATACTGTTTGCAATAGCCAGGGTAGCACTAAATTTATACCTTATGAAAATTAATGATTGCTAAGTTTAGCAATACTGTTTGCAATAGCCAGGGTATAACGTTAAACTTATACCTTATGATAATGATTGCTAAGCTTAGCAATACTGTTTGCAATAGCCAGGGTAGCACTAAATTTATACCTTATGATAATAATGATTGCTAAGTTTTAGCAATACTGTTTGCAATAGCCAGGGTAGCACTAACTTATACCTTATGAAAATTAATGATTGCTAAGTTTAGCAATACTGTTTGCAATATTAGGGTAGCACTAAACTTATACCTCATGAAAATTAATGATTGCTAAGTTTAGCAATACTGCTTGCAATAGCCAGGGTAGCACTAAACTTATACCTTATGAAAATAATGATTAAGCTAAGTTTAGCAATACTGCTTGCAATAGCCAGGGTAGCACTAAACTTATACCTTATGAAAATTAATGATTGCTACGTTTAGCAATACTGTTTGCAATAGCCAGGGTAGCACTAAACTTATACCTTATGAAAATTAATGATTGCTAAGTTTAGCAATACTGCTTGCAATAGCCAGGGTAGCACTAAACTTATACCTTATGAAAATTAATGATTGCTAAGTTTAGCAATACTGCTTGCAATAGCCAGGGTAGCACTAAACTTATACCTTATGAAAATTAATGATTGCTAAGTTTAGCACATTTGTTTGCAATAGCCAGGGTAAAAATTTAAACTTATACCTTATGAAAATTAATGATTGCTAAGTTTAGCAATACTGTTTGCAATAGCCAGGGTAGCACTAAATCAATTTTTGTGTAATTAATGATTGCTAAGCTTAGTAAATACTGCTCTTGCATAGGCCAGGGTAGCACTAAACTATACCTATGAAAATTAATGATTGCTAAGTTTAAAGTAACACTGTTTGCAATAGCCAGGGTAGCACTAAACTTATACCTTATGAAAATTAATGATTGCTAAGTTTAGCAATACTGTTTGCAATAGCCAGGGTAGCACTAAACTTATACCTTATGAAAATTAATGATTGCTAAGTTTAGCAATACTGTTTGCAATAGCCAGGGTAGCACTAAACTTATACCTTATGAAAATTAATGATTGCTAAGTTTAGTAATACTGTTTGCAATAGCCAGGGTAGCACTAAACTTATACCTTATGATAATTAATGATTGCTAAGTTTAGCAATACTGTTTGCAATAGCCAGGTAAGTACCTTAAACTTATACCCATGTGATAATTAATGATTGCTAAGTTTAGCAATACTGTTTGCAATAGCCAGGGTAGCACTAAACTTATACCTTATGATAATTAATGATTGCTAAGGTTAGCAATATTCCAACTCAAAAGAAAAATTACTTTATGGGTGATATAAGATCATTAACAAATAACTCAAAAACATAAAACAAGTAAAAAGATTCAGTGGAATTAAATTCAGGATGCACAACAAGAAAAAAAGCACAGATAGCCACCTATCATGGAAGAAGATAATATTTTTATAGTGTTTGAGAGAGTACTATAATTCATAAAAAAGGACTTTTAGTTTTAAGCATTGGAAATAGAAAAACCGACAGTCCTCATCAAACCCCAAAAATTTTATTTGGTTTATATTGCCAGCCTATTACACGTTTACTATTAAAAAATAAAGATGAAAATTATAAAAAAAAATGTTAAGTCATAATCAAAGATTGGCACATAAAAGTCACAAATGCATTATGAAATTAATAACTTAATTAAAATATCAAATGTCCATTTATATATCCTTTTATCTTACATGCTGACAAATACAAGACCATTATATCGAAAAGATCAGCTACTGTTTTTAAACTTAAAAATAGTATCAATCCCATCATGACACTTATTTTGCATACCATTTCAATGATATTATTGACATGTTTATACTTCATGTGACAATGCTTGATTCGTTATTATGACAGCCAGTTAAATAACATAACAGAAAATAAAATCATGAAGAATAAATAAAAATATTCTCCATTCAATGATGACATTGAAAAGCAATGCCTGTAGCAGTTCAGAGTAGATTTTGAGGCCAAGGATTTTAACAACAATAAAATGACATCTCAAAGTACTCTACTGAAAAAACATGAAATGCAAAGGCAAATAGTGCCATACATGGCCATGGTCATAAAACATACACACCTATAAACCCACTGGTGAAGGTAGGGTAGGGTGAGAAAAGCATTTAATATATTATGCTTATTCAGCTTTATCTGAGAAGAGAATGTGAAAGAGAAAATACTTTTTAAAATTTAAATCTAGTGGGGGTGAGGAGACTAACAAATAGAAATAAAAAACCAAAAAAACAATGCAGATGTACTTTTCAAATTTACACAAAACAATCTGAACAACCAGAGAGAGAAAGAAAGAAAGAGAAAGAAAGAGACAGCGTGCGAGAGAGAGACAGCGTGCGAGAGAGAGACAGCGTGCGAGAGAGAGACAGCGTGCGAGAGAGAGACAGCGTGCGAGAGAGAGACAGCGTGCGAGAGAGAGACAGCGTGCGAGAGAGAGACAAAGCGTGAGAGAGAGACAAAGCGTGAGAGAGAGACAAAGCGTGAGAGAGAGACAAAGCGTGAGAGAGAGACAAAGCGTGAGAGAGAGAGAGACAAAGCGTGAGAGAGAGAGAGACAAAGCGTGCGAGAGAGAGAGACAAAGCGTGCGAGAGAGAGAGACAAAGCGTGCGAGAGAGAGAGACAAAGCGTGCGAGAGACAAAGAGTGACAAGAGAGACGAGAGACAAAGAGAGAGCGACAAGGATAAAGAGAGAGACAAAGAGAGAGACAAAGAGAGAGAAAGAGAGAGAGACAAAGAGAGAGAAAGAGATTAAGAGAGAGAGAGAAAGAGATTAAGAGAGAGAGAGAGAGAGATTAAGAGAGAGAGAGAGAAAGAGATTAAGAGAGAGAGAGAGAAAGAGATTAAGAGAGAGAGAGAAAGAGATTAAGAGAGACAGAGAAAGAGATTAAGAGAGACAGAGAAAGAGATTAAGAGAGACAGAGAAAGAGATTAAGAGAGACAGAGAAAGAGATTAAGAGAGACAGAGAAAGAGATTAAGAGAGACAGAGAAAGAGATTAAGAGAGACAGAGAAAGAGATTAAGAGAGACAGAGAAAGAGATTAAGAGAGAAAGAGAAAGAGATTAAGAGAGACAGAGAAAGAGATTAAGAGAGACAGAGAAAGAGATTAAGAGAGACAGAGATAAAGAGAGAGAGATAAAGTGGGAGAGAGACAGAGATAAAGTGGGAGAGAGACAAAGAGATAAAGAGGGAGAGAGACAAACAAAGAGATAAAGAGGGAGAGAGACAAACAAAGAGATAAAGAGGGAGAGAGACAAACAAAGAGATAAAGAGGGAGAGAGACAAACAAAGAGATAAAGAGGGAGAGAGACAAACAAAGAGATAAAGAGAGAGAGACAGAGATAAAGAGACAGGGAACACCCTGAGAAAGAGGAAAGGATAGTGGTGGTAGTAGTAAAGAAGAGGAGCATAAAATTAGTCCAAAGAGTGGGAAGCAAGTCCCAATATTTCCCATTTGTTAGTCTCAGCTATCTCCTCATAACATTGTAGACTAGTCGATTAAAAAGAAATTTGAAATGAAAATTTATAAAAGAGGGATTTTGTATAATTTGTCTGGCTATTTTATCATAACTACCTACCTATCCCCACTCCAGAAATAGGACATAAAGTGAAATGAAATCAGTTATAAAATATATACTTCAGTATCAAACAAATATATCTACACATTCACCAATTTACAACTGCCAGCCTTAACATTTCAAAAATGCAATCATTCAAATTTCAGCATAATTTTATTTTTGCCATTAAAATTTCCCATTTAATGTTCTAAATTTTTTTTTTACAGATAAACTAATTTCAAATACAAAAAACGATTACAAAATAATAGGGAAAAAAATTTGACTTGCTTAATCAGATTTTTGACAATTTTGTTCTTTTTAATTCTATAAATAAAGCACAAGTCGACTTGCGCTTTTACAAAGCACAAGTCGACTTGCACTTTTACAAAGCAAAGAATATATATATTCTTGTCATAAAAATCTATTGTAAAAATCTTGTTGGCATTAAATAACCCATTGAGGTTGATATGCTACAGAACAAACCAAATATTTCCAGGTAAACTGATATCTGACTTCAAAAAAGATTTCAAAAGTAACTAGTAGCAACTTCTCCTGAAAATGGTCAAAATTTAGCATTGTATTATTATCAAATACCTGGTTTAGCCCACCAAGACATTTATGCTAACAGTGTTGCTTCATTAGGGGATAAGGCTCCAGCTTTATCAACAGTGCAAAAGTGGGCAGCTGAATTTAGGAAGGGAGAGTCTTGAAAATGACTCATGGTCTGGACACCCTGCAGCTGATAGCACAGAAGAAAACATTGATTATGTTCACATGGTGATGGGTGATAAGCAATTTAATATAAATCAAATGACCAATGCTATTAGCATTATCTTGTGCAAGAGTTAATACTGTGCACAATAAAATTGATATGACACAAAGGTTTCTGATTGGTGGATGCTTCATCTCCTGACATCTGGGAAAAAAAAAAAAAGCACACCAGGCTGATCACCTCAATGGAAAATCTGAAACTGAGGCAGATTTAGCTGGTTTACTTGAATGTTTCCGAACCCAAGATGAGGGCTGGTTTCATCACTTTATCCCAGAGACAATCCATTCAGTGGAAACATCTCACCTGCTCCAAAGAAGTCAAAAGATGGGAAGATGATGAAAATTAGTTTTGGGGGACAGAAGAAGCATTGTGTTTATTGACCATCTTCAAAAGGGTCACATCATCTTCAACATGGTCACATTTGGCTGTCATCTACTACCCAGAATAAAAAAACACATGACTTCTTTTCTCGCACTTCCCACCTGTGGAATTCCCTTCCATTTACTTGCTTTCTCGACAACTATAATCTCCAAGAATTTAAATGTAAAGTCAATAGTCATCTCCTATCTCACTAACCTGCATCCTCTCTATCATGCTCTCTTCTCTGTTCACTTCACTCTCATCAGTATTCTCATCCTTTTCTTACCCACTTCCTGACACCCCCTATAACCTGTCACTCTTTCTCATAACTTTCCTTCTATGTAACCCCTGCAAAACAGTGGAAATAAAATGCCTTTTTGGGGCGATATGATTAAAAAAAAAAAAACAAAAAAAAAAAACACAGTGTCATAATGATGTCATATTTGCTGCTGTTGACTTTTTTTGACCAGCAAGATGAAAACTTCTTCACCAATGTGGTCTAAGCACTACAACACCCAGTGGCAATTGTGGAAGTCTAAAAGTGGGGGGGGGGGGGCACTTAGGAGAAGAGATTTTTCTGAGGTGAAAGAGGTGGGGAAAACTCAAGCAGCGTCTTCATTTTCATACTACACCACTATTGTATACACAACTTAGGGATGAGTTTGGGTCTAAGTATGTTACTAAATGAAATTAAATAGAATGACTTTTCATTCATAGTTGTGGAGTTCTAAACTATTGTTGCCCTCTTTTCTACTCTCAAGCTGTTGGAAGACAAGAGAGGTTAATTTCAAAACAAAATCAAAGGGTTAATATTAACACCAATACTAACAGAACAGTGTGATTTGCCTGCTCTGATTTTTTTCCCTCTACAAAATTTGTTTGAAACCAACAAAAAAGTTAATGCGAAAATAAAATAATGCAACAAAATCAATAAAAATGCAGTGGGCAACACAGCCGCACAAAAATCAGCTAAAAAATCAATTTATGTTTTCGGCAAAGTCCAAGCATACAGTCAAGAAACTACTTTGAAAAAAAAAAGAAAAAAAAATAATTTATATGATATCATTTCTTCATGACTCTTTCCCTTCCTAACAACATGTCTTTTTTTATCTATCTGGTTGTTTTATTTCATTTGTTTTTCTTTCAAACTGGTCTCCGTATATGTCCTTAAAAACCTAAATGAAAAAGAAAATGCAGAGGGAAAAGTGCTGAAGATCAAATCTTATCAAAATCAGAAACTGGTCAGTTTGATAAATTTTTAAAGCTTATAAAAGTGGTGGGGGCCAACCGAGAAGCTAGCCAAAATTTAGGGTGGGGCTTGACCCCTTCTCTCTCTCCCTCCTCCATTCACCATAGAATTGCCACTGGCAACATCAATGGAAGAAAGGTGTAGATCACAAGTGGGACTATGTTGAAAAAGAAACTTCATTTGGTCAGAGAATCAATTTTTCTAGCAGTAGACCAAGCAATTGGTTCTCACTAAGGCTAAGAATTTTTCAGCATTCCCACATATATGAACACACATTTTCAAATATTAGAATCTTGTTATTTACACAGTAACATCACATTATGATAGAAAAATATTTTAAAGACATGGTCACTATCAGTCAACCTTATAAAATAAAAACTAACCCCCTTCTCTCACAATCATGTCATAGTTTGTGGACATGACACTTGAATTAAATGTTGCCCCATAACGTTAAATATTCTTAAAAAATATTGGTTTAATTTTTGTATCATATTGCAGAAAAAGCAACACATCTTTAACAGAAGTTTAGTTTTCACATAAATTTTTAAAACTGTTTTCACTAGAATTAATATACAGCTTATGTTTTTCTGCTTGTTTTTAAACTTCCTTTCAACAATAACAAAAACAGCCAGAAAATGACAAGTTAAAAAATATAGATATTTAAAATATATAATTGATATTTTAAAAAATAGGTTTCTAAATTTCGCTTTAATTTTAATTGTAAATATATCATTTTAATTTAATTTTAATTGTAAATATATCATTTTAATTTAATTTTAATTGTAAATATATCATTTTAATTTAATTTTAATTGTAAATATATCATTTTAATTTAATTTTAATTGTAAATATATCATTTTAATTTAATTTTAATTGTAAATATATCATTTTAATTTAATTTTAATTGTAAATATATCATTTTAATTTAATTTTAATTGTAAATATATCATTTTAATTTAATTTTAATTGTAAATATATCATTTTAATTTAATTTTAATTGTAAATATATCATTTTAATTTAATTTTAATTGTAAATATATCATTTTAATTTAATTTTAATTGTAAATATATCATTTTAATTTAATTTTAATTGTAAATATATCATTTTAATTTAATTTTAATTGTAAATATATCATTTTAATTTAATTTTAATTGTAAATTATATCATTTTAATTTAATTTAATTTTAATTGTAAATATATCATTTTAATTTAATTTTAATTGTAAATATATCATTTTAATTTAATTTTAATTGTAAATATGTCATTTTAATTTAATTTTAATTGTAAATGTCATTTTAATTTAATAGAGTTATGTCCCTTGCAAATAATTCTTTGCGAGTTGTTCCCCTTGTATGATTTATTATAATACTGAAGTAAATTCAATATTCACTGTATGATCGACATTTTTGTTCTTTCACCAAATTAGAATTTCCGCTTTGAGTACCATTTCTATTCTCACCCAACCCCAAGTTTTCATTAGTTATATACCAGATATACTTTTTTATTGTAAGTAATGTCAGCTTCTGTCATTATTCTTAATTTCATTATGAGTAGCCTTTGAGATTTGAAAACGATATCACTCAACCGGCAGTTGAGAGCAAGGGAAAATTTACTCGCCCCAAAATCATTTTACTTGACTGACTCCATTTTCTTAATAGTCGCCTTACGTAAACATAGTGTGAGTCGCTGACGGAAAACAAAACATGAAATTTTAATTAAAATTTCGAACGTGTCAGAAAGGATTTAAAAATTTTAAAAATAATAAAATTTGTTTTTTCCTCTTAATAATAGCATAAACATTTTGATGATAAAACTTTGTATTAAATTTGATCCCTTTTAACATCATTATATGCTGTTTTTTGTTGGGCTATTTTTTGTTTTTGTTTGGACAATTGAGTGGAGGTACCTATCGTAGTTTCTTGTTTGACTACAACCTCCATCTCATAGATGATAAAAAAAATTAAAAAAAAACGATTTTCTCAACAATTTTCTACAGAAAAAAATTTACTTGCTTGTATAATTTGTTTTTTTGGTGCGTGGTTGAAAGAAGTATGCATTTTTTTTTCACTGAGGGTACTTGCTTTGCGTGAGTTTACCTTACAGTACCTATTTTGGCATGCAAGTGTTCTTTAAGCAGATTGATTAATTGATTGGTTTGTTTTACGGCAAATCAACCCTTTATGGGTCATTTAATGTCGAAACATTAGTTGTAGTATGATGGGTGGAAATTAAATGTTATGATTCAGAGGAATTTTTTAACTATATCTCGTTATATAGTTTTGTCTCTCTTAGGAATCTGAGAATATTTTTAGGGTCAACCTTGTTGAAAATATCCCTTAGATTATTTTCTTGATAACGTTTTAGTCGGATCTGTTCAAGGTCTATGCAGTTTGTTAGTATATTGCGTCCTGTGTAGGGTTCTTGGCATGGTATGCAGATTGGAACTACTACTCCTTTCAATAAGTATGAGTGGGTGATATAGGTATGTCCTATTCCTTTAAAGAGACCAGCTCATGGTAAAGTTCATATAACAGATCTTAACATATTTAACAGCATTGAACCTACAATAGACTTTACCTTTGAAACTGAAAGCAACAATACTCTTACTTTCCTTATGTTACATGAAAATAATGAAACTCAATTTTGACATCTATAGTAAAGATACCAACAAAAACGACTTGATCAATTTCTATTCAAACCACTCTTCTAAAATCAAATCCGGTATTATCAAAAATTTCTATTTAAAAGCATTAAGAATCTGCAGCTCCTGTATTTATCCAAAGAAACATACATAGAAAACACAATCAAGAACTTACAATACTCATATCACTTTATTCACAACAAAAAAAGAAAGGCACATAAAATACACAACCATAACAAAAGCAACATTATCAATAATAATAAATTAAACAATAGCAAATACATTATACTATTTACCAACTCCATAGCATCCACAGTCCAGAACAATTTATCTGATCTAAACAACATCCAAAAAGTGACAACGACCTCAAAAATTATTATGGACATGGTCAGGTCTAAAAGACCTAAACTCAAAACTCAGAAGCAAAAATAAATTGACAAAATTGTCTCTCAAAATACATTAGAGAAACAAGTAGAAACTTTAAAAAACATATATATGAACACAAAAAAGACATTCAGTCAGTCAGTTAAGTGCCATACGTGAAACACGCTTGGGCGATCATGTCTCAAAAGAGACATGACTGACTGGGCAGAAGATCATCCCACAGTAGGTTGCCATTGCTTTCTGCAGTAGACTGGCTATAAAACCCAACCTGTCCTGTTCTGCAGTAGACTGTTCTGCAGTAGACTGGCTATAAAACCCAACCTGTCCTGTTATTTAACCCATAACTGGAAGAAAGAGATGGATTAATGCCTTTCCCAAGGGTATTTGCACATAAGTGAATGCAATAAATTCAACTAGAATTCAAACTCGGCTCCCCAATTTCTCGTTCCAAGCCAATATCCACTGTACCACAACGCACATCCAAAAAGACATTGCAAATAATAACTTAATGAATGCCTTAGTAATTCACAGAAATAAATTTGACCACAATTTCGACCTAAAACGTGCCATACTCATAAAAAGAGAAAAGAATTTATTCAGAAAAATTCTTGAGAGTACTGCCATCCAATATTATCAAAATATCAATATGCACCCCAGTTTTTTCCCAAATCTCACTTTTCTTTATAGGAACAATACATTCTTAGGTTCACATACACAACAAAAATATTTTAAAAAATCTAAAGAAAATGGTAATCTATCATTTCTACATCGCATTACACTGCACATGAGAAAATTATCGTCAAATATGAACTATGATGTTTTTTAAATAATTAATAATTTCTGTTAATAATATGATAATTTCTGTGCATTTTTTTCTAGTTATTAACAATTTTTTGTTCATAAATATGCTATTGAAAATAAATTGCTAAAGTCTATCATGCATATACAAACACACACATATATATATATATATATATATATATATATATATATATGCAGGTGAAGAGAACTTACGGATTTAGAATTCCGAGTTCTCTGGTATTTACTTTTTTAAAAAGAGCATAATATAATTAAATTATATGAAATATATATATATATATATATATATATATATATATATATAAATAAAAACTACAAATTATTACATTCCTTAAAAATGATAATCTATTAAATAAACATAATGAAATAAATGTGATGTGTAAACATTGCAAAAGGTTCACCTTAGAATACACTTAAAAAGTTCTTAAAAGAATATCCACTAACTTACATACAGCCGATAATTTGTTTTGTATTATAATATTAATTAAATAAAAAAATTTTTGACACGTTTACAGTTTAGAAAAAAATTAGGAAAAAAAATGTACTTTGAACATAAATAGTAAAATCATACTCAAAGTCCCTTTAAGTTAGATCAAAATATAAAATTTTTTTTTGTTGTTTTTAAAAAATGCTGTGATACAGAGAACGCTAAGACAATAATCTTGCAACAAAAATGAATACATTGCACCAGAAGATAGCAGTCTAGATGGTGGCTCAATTGACTGACACTTTCCTGTTAAGATTGAAAGAAGAAAACCTATATTTCCCAAAGCAAATAACCCATATTTTTAAATTTTGAAAGTTGAACTTAATTCTGATTAGTTAAATTAAACACGCACATAAATTTGTCTGTCTTCCCCCATCCATATCAACTCTTTAAATAACAAGTGTATTGTTTTATGCATTCAAATGTAAATCATTTTCACAACAATAAGTCAACACTGCCTGATGATGAAGTAAAATCTCGAAACATAGAAATTTCCATGTTACAATGAAAATTAAATAAATTTTAAATAAAAACAAACTTTATATATATATATATATATATATATATATATAGAGAGAGAGAGAGAGAGAGAGAGAGAGAGCACAAAACCTTCTGTAGGGAAGAATCAAGTAGCAACCCATCACATCACCATAAAGAAAGCACTCATGTTTTCTTAGTATTTATTTTAATGGGAGCCATAGATGTGGAGATAGTGTGTTAGATAACAGCTTGGAATAAGACATCAAGTTCAATACATTCATTTACACACAGTTATACTTCAGAAACATAGATCCATCTCTTGTTCCACCTGCTATAATTGGATTCTATACCTTTCATTGCCAACCAGTCTGTCACAAAATGTAATCACAGCCTGCTTAAAAATACCTTATTTTCAGCCCTCAAAATACCCATATAAAAAAAAGATGACATTATTATTGTCCTAATAACTTGTACAAATTGTCATAAAACTAAACACAAATCTTGATTTTAACCAGAATGTAACAAAGATGTGCTACAAGATTGTAATGAATGAAATTGCTCTTTCATTTTATATATATATATAGTGTGGTCGGAAATTCAGGTCCAAAAAGGGAGCGAAGATTCACCTTACAAGAATGGGTTGTGCTTCTCTAAAAAGGGTTCAGGAGCAATGCTCTGCCAACACAGATAAGATGTCAGAAAACCAATACCAGGATGCATACCACAAGCTGTTGAATATCCAAGGATGGGACAACCCGAACTGCGAAGAACCAAATTTCCACCAGCATCCAAATTGGAAGCATGCATATGCTAGACAGCATCAGTAGCAAAACATTACGTAAAGAGATGAGAAGAAAGAAATAAAATCTAATTTCGCCGTTAGACATTTGAGCCTGTATATCTACAACACACTTGTATATTGTTATAATGGGGCCTCACATTAGTGAGGGCGGGGCCGGTGTGCAAGTGAAACCATTGAAATGAATGCCCCCCCCCCCAAACTGTGCACATTCTCTCCTGATGACCCCAGTTTAAATATAAATTCGAGAGGAATACATTAAAAGAAATTAAATGAAATCATGTGCCATAGAGAAGCTCAGTGGAAATGATTTTTTTTTACTCATATCACCCCAAGCAAGGCGATAACGCCACTGATGCGCAGGGGGCTACGTAAGAGTAAAAAGATTGGAAAAGAGAAAGCCAGAAACCACATCCTAAACAGGAAACAAGGGATGAGCCTCTTCACCTGTTCAATAGACGTGGGTGGAGTGTGAACCGGGTGATAGTTTAATCTATCTACTCCAATTGAAAAAAAAAAATAAAGAAAAGCGCGAAAAGATTGGAAAAGAGAAAACTGGAAACTGCATCCTAAACAGGAAACAAGGGATGAGCCTCTTCACCTGTTCAATAGACGTGGGTGGAGTGTGAACTGGGCGATAGTTTAGTCTATCTACTCCAATGTTTTTTGTCTATATTTCTGAGATGAGGCAGCAAATGTTACAGTATTTACACCACTCGAACTATTGTCCACATCCTTGCCGCCACCTGCACAACGCCCCGGCCGAGGAGCATTACACATTCAGCTCGCTTCAGGTGAGTTTCAATTACTTTTCAGTTATTTACTTCTATATATATAAATAATCATTTCACCCCAAGCAAGGCAGAACTAACACTGATAAACAGGATTACAGAGAGAAAAAAAATAGGACAGGAGATGCCAAAGAAAGGATGGTATTTAGGGAGATGACAGGATTTAGTGAGGCAGAAGATGGCAACTGACATTGCATTTAACCTTTTGGAGATTGTAGGGAAGCAAGTACATAAAAGGGAGTTCCACATAGAGGAAGAGTGAGAAAAGAAACTGTTAGAGTAGTAGTAGTGAATACATTTGACTATTTTGACAGTAAAAGTTTAGGATCTAGAAGCACAAATAACTTCATATGGTCTATACAGAGCAACATAATTCACGAAAGAAATGGCAGAGAAAATTACATTTACATGTACAGTCAGTCAGTTAAAAGCTATACATGATACACACTTTGGGCGATCATGTCTTGAAAGAGACATGACTGACTGGGCAGAAGATTATCCTGCAGTAGGTTGCCATTTCTTTCTGAGGTAGACTAGTTGCAAGCCAAGGCTACAGAACCCAATCTGTTCTATTATTTATTCTATAAATGGAGGGAAGAAACGGATTAATACCTTTTCCAAGGGTATTTGTGTAGAAGTGAATGCAAGGAATTCAACTGGAATTCAAACTCAGCTCCCTGATTTGTCTTTCCAAACCGATATCCAAAATTACATGTACACAGATAGTGTAAAAAACCAAGGAAATAAAAACATTTAAGGGATTAGCATTAGTATGTATACATGTGCCACTTCGTGTGACATGTGGTTGAGTTGAAATTAAGTAGTTGGCTTTGCCATGTGGCTAAGTCTAGCCAAAGAGGAAGAATAAACATGTCTTCTACCTACTACACCATAAAGCAAAAAGGCATAGAGAGCAAATTATTTGGTAAATTTTCGTTATAGGTCCTGAAGGCTTTTCTCCCTTCAAATTTATCCAAAATGGCATTATTTCTGTGCAAATGTATATGCTGAACTCAAATCAACAATTAGCTATTGAAGAAACCTACTTTTATTGATCTGGACATCCATTAAAAAAAAAAAAAAAGAAAATTAATATCAAACTACATTTTGTCTCCCGTAATTCTAATGCAGTCATGTAATTAACTGCTGAATGACTTTCTGCGTAGGACAACAAATTTCAGTCTATTTTTGGTCAATTTTCTTCCATTACTGAAACTTCCAGCGATTTATATTGTATTTCTATGCTTATTACTTTCATTACAGGAAGTAAATAGCCGGAAGTTTCAGTAAAGGAAGTAAATCGACCGAAATTTGTTGCCTACGCAGTATGTCATTCTGCAGTTAATTACATTGTGAGAATTACGGGAGAGAAAAAGTGCGAGATATAGTTTTTTATTTTTTTTTATGGACTTTCAAATCAAAAAAGGTAGGTTTCTTCAATAACAAATTGTTGATTTGAGTTCAGCATATACATTTGCACAGAAATAATGCTATTTTGGATAAATCTGAAGGGGTGGGGAGAGCCTTCGGGACCTAAAACGAAAATTTACCAATTATTTTTATACTGCTGATTACCATGCCATCTTGCGGGTGTCCTGACAGGCAAGAAAATGATCTGAGAAAACGACAAGCAGAATATGAAAAGAACTTGATATGAAACAAAAAGTAAAACAGGAAATTGCTACTTACCCATCCCCAGAGACAGAAATCAAATGCTTCAAATCGTTTGCAAATTTTATAGAAGTGGCAATCTCAGAATGGCCATAGAAGCTGGCAACAAGCTCTCCTGTGTAGAAGTCAAAAAGAGACAGATTTTTATCGGTGCAACTTGTTACAATGTAACTTCCCGAAGGATCTAGCTGTAATTTAATGAGGACACCATCTTCGCTCACAGAACCTTTGTAAGTTTTCTTTAGTTTTGCAGATTTTATGTTGTAAATCCTGAAAAGAACAATACAAAGAAAATGAGCTTGAGTTTTGTTTAATGGCATATCAACATCTCAGTGGGTTATTTAATGCTAAAAAGGTAGGGTTTTAAGGTATTTTTTAATGTTTGATTATATTAAGAACATTAATTTAGTCAGATTTTGATGAAAAAAAAATTTTTTTATTTTAGAAAACTGAAGATGTCTTCTAGTTTTGTATTCAAAAATGCATTGCTGGTAATATTATTTTTTCTTCAAAAATGTGTTATGGTAATAATTTTTTCCTTCTGAAAAGTATTGTTGGTAATATTTTTCTTTCAAAAATGTATATATTTTTATAAAAGTATATTTTTATGCTTTCATAGTTTTTTGACCCCAGTTTGGGGGGTTAACTATTTACCCATAGCTGGGACCCTAGCAGGTGCTACCAGTCCATGTCAGGGTGGACCTGGGAACAACAGCAATTAAGATGTGGTTCAACGCTCCTCACAACCTTCTAATCAGTTAGTGAGAATGTTTAAATAAGCTATATTAACATAATATATAAATTGAACAAATTCTATTTATTTATTTCAAAGTTTGAATGGAAAAAGAAAGTTTATGAAGTTCCTTTTTTGGAAAAATAATACCAAGCAATGTTATTCTATATTATTCAAATACAAAAATTTGCTTTAAAACTAAAATTAAACTCTTATTTATCTTTAATATCTTATTTAGGTGTATTTGCTAAATAAAAACAGAAAATAATATACTCCATTGTAAGTGCCACCCGGGGCTACCACCCCATGCATGTCACTGCTTGACACCACTATTATTTTAACTACCTTCACTCCTTGGCAATGTTTATTGTTTTAAAAAGCTATAATTAGAATAAAACCTAAACACCAAAGTGAATTTATACGTTTTTTTTTCTAAAGAATTAGCAATTCATTTGAACAGAACACTGCTTCCATTTTACAACAGAGGAGGACATGTTAGGGGGCTAGGGCTAGTGTTAAGGGGCTAGAGCTAAGGTTAATTCTAGGGTTAGGGATAGTGTTAAGGGGCTATGGCTAAAGCTAAGATTAAGGCTAGGGCTAGAGTTAAGGGATTAGGTAAAGGGGCTAGGGCTAGAGCTAAGGTTAAGGGGCTAGGGTTAAGAGGTTAGGGTTACATTTAAAGGGTTAAGGATAGGGCTAAGGTTAAGGCTAGGGCTAAGGTTGGGGCTAGGGCTAGGGTTAAAGGGATAGAGCTAAGGTTAATTCTAGGGTTAGGGATAGTGTTAAGGGGCTGTGGCTAAGAGTTAAGGGGTTAGGTAAAGGGGATAGGGCTAGAGCTAAGGTTAAGGAGCTAGGGTTAAGAGGTTAGGGTTACATTTAAAGGGTTAAGGCTAGGGCTAAGGTTAAGGCTAGGGCTAAGGTTGGGGCTAGGGCTAAGGTTGGGGCTAGGGCTAGGGTTGGGGCTAAAGGGCATAGGGTTAAAGGGATAGAGCTAAGGTTAATTCTAGGGTTAGGGATAGTGTTAAGGGGCTGTGGCTAAGAGTTAAGGGGTTAGGTAAAGGGGATAGGGCTAGAGCTAAGGTTAAGGAGCTAGGGTTAAGAGGTTAGGGTTACATTTAAAGGGTTAAGGCTAGGGCTAAGGTTGGGGCTAGGGCTAGGGTTAAAGGGATAGAGCTAAGGTTAATTCTAGGGTTAGGGATAGTGTTAAGGAGCTATGGCTAAAGCTAAGTTTAAGGCTAGGGCTAGAGTTAGGGGGTTAGGTAAAGGGGCTAGGGCTAGAGCTAAGGTTAAGGGGCTAGGGTTAAGAGGTTAGGATTACATTTAAAGGGCTAGGGCTAAGGCTAAGGGGCTAGGGCTAGGGGGCTAGGGCTAAGTTTAAGGCTAGAGTTAGGGCTAGAACTAGGGTTAAGGGTCACAAGCTAAAGTTAAGGCTTGAAGGCTAGGGCTAGGGTTAAGGGGCTCAAGCTAAGGTTAAGGCACAGGTTAGGGCTAAGGTTAAGGCATGTGTTAGGGTTAAAGGGCTAGGGCTAAAGTTGAGGCATGGGTTAGGGCTAGGGTTAAGGGGCTAGAGTAATAAACCTCCGCACTAAAATTTGAAATATTAGTTGTTTGCATTTTGATGTTAAGACTTAAACAATTGGCACACACTTTACCAAAGATGAGGTCATTGTCAACTCTTGGGACAATTAGAACTGCATCTCTGAATTTGGGTTCATACACACACTTTCATAAGTCATTGCTAACTAAAAAATTCAAAATCATAAATGCACCCCCCTCATATTTTTTAGAGGCGGGGGTTATTAATAGGGATACACATTCTGGTGCAGTGGATAACAGATCAGAACAAGAAATTGGAGTGCCAAGCTTCAATTTCAGTTGAATTCATTGCATTCACTTACACACAAATACTCTTAAGAAAGGCATTAATCCACCTCTTCTCCCTCCACATATGGGTTAAACAGCAGGGCAGATTGGGTTCTATAGCCTTGGTTGGAGACCAATCCAATGCAGAAAGTTATGACAACCTACTGCAAGAAAATCTCCTGTCCAGTCAGTCATGTCTCTTTTGAGACATGATCACCCAAACATGTATCACATGTGGCACCTAAATGACTGACTCCTTAAAGTTTCTTTTTCCCATATTTTTTCATTCAGGAACCCCTTGCATCTTAATACCTTCCTTGAATGAAATGTACTTAGACATTTTTATATGATTTCATTGCCTGGTGAACATATACATTTTCAAGATCCCGTGAAATGTTAGGCTGTAGTGTCTTTATTATCAACTAACTAGCACTCAGTGCTATTTCCAAACTAGTGTAGACATAAAAGTATACAATACAATTTGTTTTGCTATATATCTTTATTATATTGTGTATAGCGGTTTTATTTGGCTTAGTCTTTACTGTAGAGTATCTGAACAAGACTGATATGGTGGCAACCATGAGAAATCACCATCAGTGTTTTTATAGTCATTTATTTCCAGTACATGATAATTTTTCCAAGACAGGCCAGCACAGCCAGGCAACAGTACTATAGTAAAGTAGCGATCAAAGTTTTAACTTGGAATTTGACCAAAATAGACATGGACCTCTAACGTCATTAGGATAGACTATTATGAAAAAACACTTTCCGTGAGTGAATTGCTAATTACCTGACTATTTTTTTATTATTTTTTTATTATCAAAGTGATAGTATAAACTTACTATTAGAAATGTCTTATTTTGGATTAATCTAGGATATGAAATTAAATCATTTACCTGACATTTCTGTCTTGGCAAGCAGTGGCTACAAACTTTTCACTTTGATCAACATCCATATCATATAATGTTGTCTTGCCCACTAAATGTTGATGTAAGGTGAACTGAAATTCTGGATGCTGTATAAAAAAAGTAAAAAATATCAGTCAACAACAATAAGCTTATAAAGTGAATGTGTGTCAGACTAATAGTGGGTAAATGTTGCGGAGTAGTTTTCGCACTGAAGGTTATAATCGGGCTATGCCAGTTACTAAACGACTTAATGTACCCAAAATGTTAGGAACTTGGTAATCTTCCACTGAAAGCTGACTCTTTAGTATTCGGCTAACTGTCGACTAATATCAGCTGCCTAGTAGTTCTACTGAACTCCAATAGAGCTCTAAAGAACTTTCATGAACTTCAAGAACTTCTCCCATTAACTTCCTGTTAACTCTTATTAATATAGGAGGGAGAGTCCATTATCTGAGGAATAGGTCTGTTTCACCATAACAGTAAATGAAGGGGACGCTGGAATAACTGCGGTATAAAGTTCAACTCATAATACAAAATATGTGAATTACAATTTTATATATATATATATATATATATATATATATATATATATATTTATGAATGAAATGATTTGTCTGAACATTATTTTTGATCAATACATTCTGTTTTTATAATCAAAAAGTATTATATATTTTTTTCTACTGGCCTGATTATTTACAATCATTTTTTTTTTACAAAAATGTGTCATTCAGCAGGATTCTAACCTGCAACCCCTATCCAAATGGAGGAAGCCACCAATTGATCTGGCGCATCTTAGACCTCTCAACCACAAATGACGATCAGTCTAAACAAAGTCAAATTTAGCCTGTAACAGAATTCATCGTAATAACCATATCTGCTCTGAAATGTATCATAATGTCAACAAATGTAAACATGTTACAGAAATTAACAAAGGTTAAAGAAACTGGTTATAAACAACCAACAATTTGAAATGATTTGTTTGAACATTATTTTTTATCAATACTCGTATTTAAGTACATATTCTGTTTTTATAATTAAACAGTATTATATATTTATTTCTACCGGCCTGCTTATTTACAATAAATTTTTGTTACGAAAGTGTGTCATTAGGCAGGATTCAAATCTAACACACCTGAGGCTCATAAATGATGCATTTAAAAAAGCAAAATAAAATTCTGAGATACAATGGGTTCCCATATGATTGGCCTGGAACACCCACAAAGTGGACAGTAAGTGATTGTATCTGGGCTGAAACATAGCTGTTTTATTAACTGTCTAGACAATAATCTCTAGAAATGAGGGCTTCAAAGAGGCCACGCCCTGACTAAAAAGAAATAGAGCAAATAAATTAAAATTTGCCACTTGGTTGGAAGTTAGGAAGTCCAAAGTGTCACTGAATTACTCACTCCCAGAATCTCTGAAACAAATTATCAAATGTATTGTCAAACAGGATTTAACATTTCATTTTTTGCCATGGCAATATTTTGAGCTTTTATTCTCTTGTGAAAATACTCTGGTCCTTTACCAGTTTTTAGTATACACCTACACGAAACAAGGGAAATAAGATGAGGTGATCTAACCTATCAGTGAAAAACAGAGAAGCACTCCAGTATGCATGTGTTGACACTTCAAAGATTTTCCGAATATTGTTCAAAGATAATATTTGAAACTCTCTATATCAACCTAATATACTACACCGATCAACATTTTTTTTTTTTTTACCAAAATGTTTTTGGGCAATGGGCACATGTTTCTAGGCAATTATTTCACACTGAATCTGAAAGTCAAGTCCATTTTGGCCCACCACATCATGTTTTCTCAGTACTTCTATGTGCCCTGTCTCTTCAGGACATAGGCGATCATGGTTCTCCACGTCTCCCTATCCCTTGTGGCTCTTAGTATGTTTGCTCCTGTTACACCTCACAACCCCCATTCCATCATCCACCTGATCAGACCCTTTCTCAGTACAGATAATTTCTATTTTACTTGAAATAGACTAAAAATACCTATTTAACAATGATATGCCACGGCCAAGTTGAACCAACCTTGAATGTTTTCAGGTTAGAATAACTTAAAGAATGTATTTTAAGCATTTTCAGTTCCGAAAAGGTTTTTATCAGCAGAAAATGAATCGCCCACCTGTTAAATTTCACCCCCATGAAATATTAATTTTGATGAGTACAGAAGCATATAAGAGTATGCCAAGAAGTGAACAAATTGGTTGGTTGGTTGTTGGGGTTTATGTCATACAGGGGCCCGACAATATTTTTCAGACACTTTAGTATTCGACTTTCCGAGTACCATAGAGTGGCGAAATTCCTTCAATAGAATAGCATAAACATATAAAGACAATACCTGTAATAAAAATGGAAGAAAATCGATTAGGTAAGGAAAAATATTTATTTTTCATCATTTTTTACAAAACACACGCGACATTATTTTTCGGACATCGTTAAAAAACTGTTAATAGTCTGGAATATCACCTTTCTTCTCAATAACTTTTATCAATCTCTCTTCATAATGATCAAACATATGCACAATAACATCTCTACGTGTTTCTATTAGTTGTTTTTTGGCATCTAGTATCTGTTCCCATAGTTGAGCCTCTTCCGTTATTTCAGGTCCATCATAGACAAGTTGTGCAAGCATTTCCCAAACATTTTCTATTAAATTTAGATCTGGGCTTTTTGCAGGCCATTCCAAAGTAGTCATATTCACTTTAGCCATCCATTCTTTCATGAGTTTTGACACATGGATGCTGCAATTGTCTTGCTGTAGAATGAAATCATTCCCTATCTCTCTTCTTATCCTTGGTAGGGCTTTCTCGTCCAGCAACTGTTTGTAGTTTTCACTGTTCTGTCGTCCTTTCAGCCACTCCAACCATATATTTCCATTAGCAAATATCATACCCCAAACCATAACTCCTCCTCCTCCCATCTGTCGTTTGTTCAGTACAGCAGGCTCACTCCTTCTCGACCAAGTACACCATCCATCGGGCCCATCAAACTTGAAACGCTTCTCATCAGTAAATATAACCTTCTTAAAGTCAACATGCTTTGTTAACCACCTTTTAGCACACTCCAGTCTTGCTCCTTTGTGTTTCTTTGTTAGTGTAATTTTTTTTCTTAGCCTTTGCATACTTCAAACCAATCCTATGCAGCGTTCTTTGTACTGTTCGGACGTTTACATCCAATTCACATTTCTCCTTCACTTTTCTTGCTGTAACTTTTTCTCCAGATGTCAAAAGCCGTGTCACAGTCCTCTTCATTCTCCTTTCAGTCCTCTTGCCAATTGATCTTTTCCGTCCTCTCTTCTTTTTCCACTCGGAGTTTGTCTTCAGCATGTATTCGACTGTTGATTTCGACAGCTTCAAATCCATGGCGATCCTTCTGATGCTGAGGCCATCATCCCGCTTCTTCCATGCCAAACAAACGACTTCTTTTGAATGCATTTTACCTCATTAAACTTAATTGTTTTGCCAGTAAAATAGAACAGATAATTCATTCTAATGATGATAGCTAAGTTTACAAGCAGAAAATTTGCATTCAGCAACATATACAAGAACTTAGCTCTTGATAAATAGGATTTTTTGTCATGTCCGAAAAATAGTGTTGTGCAAGTTTTCGCAAAAATCACAAAAAACTAAAATTATCAAAGCCAAACTAAAAAAAATGATTACACTAGTAGTGGATTTTCACTCCTCAACTATGTACTTACAATCTCAAAAGTTTTTGGCACTAGTAACCACCTTGAAGTACTTTTTTCAAAGTGTCTGAAAAATATTGTCGGGCCCCTGTATCAACCGCTATGGGTTGTTTAATGCCAAATCCAGTTTATATTGAATATATATAATTTATAAACATAATTTAAAGATAACGTCCTTAAACCACAGCTTGTTTACTCTTATACAAGTAAATGGTTTCAAATGTTTCTATCTGACATGAGTTAGTTTATTTAATATAATTCATTTGCATCGCCAATTGATGTAATTATTTCTCACTACCAGATTTACTTGCAGTGATTAAAGACCCAACGTAGTACTATTCAACAGTAGGTTGATTGTTCGGATTTTTATGGCATATCAACCTTGATCGGTTGAGTTTGAGTTTTGTTTAATGGCATATCAACTTCTGTGGGTTATTTAATACCAAAAAGGTGGGGTTTTAAGGTATATTTTTTTTAATGTTCGTTTTGTCAGATTTTAATGAAAATTTTTCGTCTTCAATTCTTATTTATTTTAGAAAACTGAAAATGTTTTCTAGTTTTGTATTCAAAAATATTTTGCTGAGAATAATTTTTTTTTCTTCAAAAATATATGGTAATAATTTTTTCTTCAAAAATGTACATTTTTCTATAAAAGTCTATCTTTATGTAGATATTTCTATAAAAGTCTATCTTTATGTAGATATTTCTATAAAAGTCTATCTTTATGTAGATATTTCTATAAAAGTCTATCTTTATGTAGATATTTCTATAAAAGTCTATCTTTATGTAGATATTTCTATAAAAGTCTATCTTTATGTAGATATTTCTATAAAAGTCTATCTTTATGTAGATATTTCTATAAAAGTCTATCTTTATGTAGATATTTCTATAAAAGTCTATCTTTATGTAGATATTTCTATAAAAGTCTATCTTTATGTAGATATTTCTATAAAAGTCTATCTTTATGTAGATATTTCTATAAAAGTCTATCTTTATGTAGATATTTCTATAAAAGTCTATCTTTATGTAGATATTTCTATAAAAGTCTATCTTTATGTAGATATTTCTATAAAAGTCTATCTTTATGTAGATATTTCTATAAAAGTCTATCTTTATGTAGATATTTCTATAAAAGTCTATCTTTATGTAGATATTTCTATAAAAGTCTATCTTTATGTAGATATTTCTATAAAAGTCTATCTTTATGTAGATATTTCTATAAAAGTCTATCTTTATGTAGATATTTCTATAAAAGTCTATCTTTATGTAGATATTTCTATAAAAGTCTATCTTTATGTAGATATTTCTATAAAAGTCTATCTTTATGTAGATATTTCTATAAAAGTCTATCTTTATGTAGATATTTCTATAAAAGTCTATCTTTATGTAGATATTTCTATAAAAGTCTATCTTTATGTAGATATTTCTATAAAAGTCTATCTTTATGTAGATATTTCTATAAAAGTCTATCTTTATGTAGATATTTCTATAAAAGTCTATCTTTATGTAGATATTTCTATAAAAGTCTATCTTTATGTAGATATTTCTATAAAAGTCTATCTTTATGTAGATATTTCTATAAAAGTCTATCTTTATATAGATATTTCTATAAAAGTCTATCTTTATGTAGATATTTCTATAAAAGTCTATCTTTATGTAGATATTTCTATAAAAGTCTATCTTTATGTAGATATTTCTATAAAAGTCTATCTTTATGTAGATATTTCTATAAAAGTCTATCATCTTTATACTTTCATAGCGTTTTGACCCTAACTTTGGAGTTAACTATTTGCCCATAGCTGGCACCCTCACAGGTGCTACCACTCTGGATCTGGGTGGACCTGGGAGCAACAGCAATTAAGAGGTGGTTCCATGCTCCTCACAACCTCCCTATCAGAGGCCTTGCTGCTGGATGCAATTTACTGTCATGTCCAGAAACTTGAACAAAATGCTTTTCAATTGTGTTAATATGCACCAGGATGTCAAACTGCCCTGTAGAATTTTTTTGATCAGACAAGGTGGTGTTGGGGATGGGTAGAAAAGGTGCCCCCTTGGCTATGCCTAACTAGTGTTTGGCAGCTATTTTAAGCACTGATAAAGAAACTTCTAATCTTGCTAGTCCCAAATGCACTCGCCAAGCACCCTAACAACCTTAATTTATCAATGTTTCTATGCATGTTATACACAGACTGCATGACAATACCAGACTTCCGTAAATTCAAGCGATAGGATAAAATCTTTTGATGGTTTCAGGCTTCAAGTGAAAACTACTAATAAAAACTAAAAATCACTGTTCTTCAATAACTTCTAAAGTGATTCCTCTATGAAAAGTAGAGAAGAAACAGAAATCCCAAAATTTTAACAAGCTAAGAACATTGAGGGCACAAGGACATTTTGCAGTGAGATATCTCTCACAAAATCAAGTGTTTTTAGGTCAGCTTATCTGAACTCAAAACGAGAAATCAAGGAGCAGAGTTTGAATTCCAGTTGAATTCCTTGCATCCACTTACATGCAAAACTCCTTTTGAAAGGTATTAACCACTCTTTCCTCCAGTTATGGGTTAAATAGCAGGACAGATTGAGTTTTGTAGCCTTGGTTGGCAACCAGTCTACTGCAGAAAGTAATGGTAACCTACTGCAGGATAATCTTCTGCCCAATCAGTCATGTCTCTTTCAAGACATGATCGCTCAAGCATGTATCACATATGGCACTTATCTGACTGAGTGAACATAATAGTTGGAAACAAAGCGTCTACTGGGCATATAGTGAGGGATCGGTTTTCTATTGTTATGAAAAGATAAACTGATCCCTCACTAATCATACTTTATATAATAATGTAATATAATCTATCTCTTCTCCCTCCAGCTATGAGTTAAATGGTAGGACAGGGTTCTATAGCCTTGGCTGGCAACCAGTCTACTGCAGGAAGTAATGGCAACCTACTGCAGAATAATCTTCTGCCCAGTCAGTATCACGTATGGCATTTAACTATCTGAACTAAAATAGCTTAAAATTAATTTTAAAAGGCATTTAGATCATTTTTCTTGATTGACAAAATGTTTCAACTTTGCCACTCACATATTTAAGCCATGATATATCTCTGTAAATTAGGCATTTTGGCTTATTTTAAGTAAAACAGAAATTATCTGTACTGAGAAAATGTGATGTAATGGGGCAAAATAGACTTGATTTTTAGATTCAGCGTGAAAAAAATAGTCCAGAGACACGTGCACATTGCCCAACAACATTTGGATTGAAAAAAAAATGTCGATCAGTGTTATCAAATAGGTCAGGGATCGACAACATTTTGGTGAGTGAGGGCCAAAAAGCTAGGTAGAATCATGGAGAAGGGCCAAACAGCTATGTCTCCAGTGTCATGAGAAGAACCATGTTATTAAACATGTAAATAAATTCAGCCAATCTATGGACACCTGATGATGACCAGAGGGTACTTGGTCGAAACGTTGTGTCTATTATAACACCTATATCAACCAAGATGAGAACATTACCAAAATTCATTTTGTAAATAAAAAGTACTCACCAACTGAGCATTACGAAATAAGAGTGATTTATCAGCACTACAGCTGAGCATACGAAATTGTCCATCATTGTTGGTGAACTTGACTGCAGTAATAGAAGAGGAGTGGTCATCCAAGGTCTGCAGAAGGCCATAATCTTGTTCAATGTCAAATATGTGAATCAAGCGATCCCTGCTTGCAGTTGCCAAAATGCGGGGTTCTGAGAGGACAGGAAAAAAAAAAAGAAAAGAAAAGAAAAAAAATACTTACTTTCTCTTTTTGCATTTATTCAACAGAAAAAAATTTTTCAGGACTTACATCATATAATAATTCTGCTTGTTCCTTCCTTAGTTACTTAGTTCCTCCATCCGGTACACCACTGAAGAAAGATAACACACTTACTCTCTACATGAGCTTTTCCTTCCCCTCTATTCTAAGCACTACTCTCCTCAGCTTTTTTCTCACCTTTGCCTAACGGAAGGCTAGTAAAGAGTGACAGAGTAGGAGGAGAAAGCCTATAGCATTACCGTAGCAGTAGCAGCTTAAGCTGGTGGTTGTAGCAATAATTATGTATGTGTGTGTACTGTGCAATATAGTCAAAATAGGTAGGTTTGTTGTCATATCCATGACCTAATAACAAAATTTCTGGCCTCTACACATTACTCAGTTGGTCTGTTCTATTTACAATGAACACAAGAGCCATGATTTTTCAATAATAAAAAAAACAAAAACATTTTCTCTTTCAAAATCTCTTACAAATAGCATACAGTATTTTGGTTATGGTCTGTGCATATGCTGCTTAATATAAGATTACAGTAAAGTAGCTTCTATGGACATTACTTTTATAGATATTTTCATAAAATTACACTCTGTGTTATCGTTATTTTATTATCCAATACCTTTATATTTGAAGATGTTACTATCATTTGTAGTATGACAAAGTAAAATTTTTCCAGGAAATCATAATTATCTTTCAATGGAAATTCCACAGGTTTCACTACCATGATAAAAAAAAAATAGTTTTGTTTTGAGGTTATGCTATATTTATGGGTAAAAATTTCAGGGATAGAGTGTGTGTAATTGATAGAGCTCAATTTCAAGAAAAGAGTGTTTGCAATAGACAGAGCTCAATTTCAGGTTTGATTGTTTTGTTTTACCATCATATCAACCCTCTTGGGTCATTTAATACTGAAAATCAAATTTTTATTCAATAACATAATGGCAAGTTTTAAAATTTGGGAAATATAATTGAAGACTGGCTGAATAGTTCATCTATAGTTGAAGTTGTCTGGATTAAAATTTGGTGTATAATTTACTTATCCTCAAGTAGGTCAAAATTATTTTTTCATTAAAATGTTTGAAAATTTCTTTAAGGCTATTCATCTGATAAAGTTGTTTACAGATGTAGTCAAATTCAACATAGTCCATTATAAAATGTTTTACTGTGTAAGTCTCTTGACGTACTATGCATTTAGGTGAGTTTTGTTTTATGGCATATCAACCTTTGCAGGTTATTTAATGCCAAAAAGGTGGGGTTTTAAGGATTTTTTTAGTGTCTGATTATAGTGAGAAGGTTGATATAGTCAGATTTTGATGTAAATTTTTTTTTTATTTTAAAACACTGAAGATGTCTTCTAGTTTTGTATTCAAAAATGTATAACAGCAATTTTCTTTTTTCCTTCAAAAATGTATTATTGGGAATATATTTCTTTCAAAAATTTATTTTTATGTATCTATTTCTATAAAAATGTATTTTTATACTTTCATAGGGTTTTGCCCCCAGTTTGGGGGTTAACTATTTGCCCATAGCTGAGACCCTAACAGGTGCTACAACTCCGGGTCAGAGTGGACCTGAGAACAGCAATTAAGAGGTGGTTCCATGCTCCTCACAACCTTCCAATCAGAGGCCTTGGGATAGCATAGAACAGGTAAATCTTATGTTCCAACATCCAAAATAGCATAAAACCGTAGTAAATCTTATGTTCTAACACCTGGAATACCTTTAAATAGCATAAAACGGGTAAATAACACCTGGATTACCTGGAATAGCATAAAACGGGTAAATTTTATGTTCCAACATCTAGAATGGCATAAAACAAGTAAATTGGAGAATTTTTAACAGAAATTTTGAGGAATAAGTAATTAAAAATTCAAGTTAGAATTTACTCGACACTTTTCATCTTTTTGTAATGTGAAATAAAAATATATTACCAATTCCAAAAGGTGAATATTCAAGAGCTAACACCTCTGCATCATGAGCTTCAATTGTTTTGATCTCAGTGAATTCTTTCAAGTCATAAATTCTACAAAATAAAAATAAAAAAAAAAACAAAAAAAAAACAACATTGAGCAGAATCAAGTAAGTAATACGTCAAATTACTGTATTTGATAACACTACCTCTCCAATACACTTTTAATTACTATTAATATTACAATATTATTCACAAAATACACATTTTGATGTGCAGAAGATGGTATCATCAGTGTCTTCAGACATCTTTCCCTGGGTGGAGACTGATAGAACTATGATGAATACGACTTGATACACTCCAAAGAATTTTTTTGGTTCGTAGATTAATGGATTCAAATTTTTATGTTTTAGTCTCATCAGCACCAACCAATGGCCTCCAAATATTGGTTAACTGCTCTCATGTTTTGAGCAATTTCTTGTTTATTGATTTTTTTTTCTAGTTTATCAACCCTTTGGATTACTTAAAGCCAAAATATATTTCTATTTGTAGGAGGTTGATCCTACAAAAAATTACTCAGCTCCCTGCAGGCCTAGGGGTTTTTTTTTATAATTTTACAGAATTTTATTTTTAAAATAAATTTTTATTTCATTTTTTATTTTCTACTCTTGCACTACTTGGCTATAGAACTCTCTCCCACCGCCTTGATTTCTTACACGCTACAGAAGTTTAAATGTAATATTAATCATCATTTATCTCCTTGACCTTTCTCCCTGGTTTTATCAGATTCATTCTCAATTGTCTTTGTGGTTTTATTGCCTTACTTGAAATGAAATGATGCAAGAAAAAAAAAAAAGATCTCACAAGTCAATGGGCATCAAAGCATTGGTCAACCACTTTGTTTAATAGTATAGCCTGGCATTGCTCGGGCGTAATGAAAGCTTTAAAACTAATCCATGGTCCTGGAGCTCAAACTCTTTGGACGTTGGCAAGAAAGACTAAAAAGCAATAGTTGTTTCCAGTTAAAGTGAAACCATAGACTGAAAAAAAAAAATGAATGGATGTAAGTCAAATTTTGACTTCCTGGTATCGATATCAAATAAGTTTTTTCCGTCGTAAACTGAATTTTGAAGGCTAAATAAGTCCTCTGAGTAAATGGTATCATGGCTGAGACTAAGTACTACAATTATATCTACTTAGAGCCAAACCCAAAGCAAAAACTAAAATAAAAGGGCTGAAAAAAAGGTACAGACATACAGGCAGATAAACAGACACACATACAAACATCTTGTCTTTTATATATAATCGATTTTCTGCACTATTGTAAGAACTGCAACCTTGAAACTTCTGAATATTGTTTCTTATGTCTTTGTCTATGAGTATCAAATTTGATTAAAATCGGACCACTCCTTCTATAACCCGATATTATAAATTTTTGATATTTATTGGGGGTACCTCAACACAAAATCTAGCTAAGAACACTCACAGACGCTTACAGTACAACTGTGTTAATTTTCAAGAAAATCAGTTCAGCCGTTTCGGAGTCTATAGGTAACAGAGACACACACACAAAGTTCCATTTATAAATAAGTTTAGATTTAGATTAGATTAGATAAGATAAGATTTAGATTAAGCTGTCAGTTTAATATGGTGCCTTTTTTTAACAGAATAATCTGATAAAAGCCCTGGCAAATTATATTTTGAACGACTTCCTGTGTAATAATATTTTTCATTCAACCCTCTGTAAGTGATTTAAAGCCAAAACATATTTCCAATTGTAAGGAAGGCTTACGGCCTATCACGTTCGATCACTGAAGTTAAGCAACGTTGAGCCTGGTCAATAATTAGATGGGTGACTGCTTGGGAATACCAGGTGCTGTAAGCGTATAGTGACGGATGTGCGTTGTGGTGCAGTGGATATTGGCTCAGAAAGAGAAATCAGTGAGCCGAGTTCAAATTCCAGTTGAATACCCTGCATTCACTTAAGCACTGGTACCCTTGGGAAAGGTATTAATCCATCTCTTCCCTCCAGTTAAGGGTACCCTGCCCTTAAAAAAAAAAAAAAAAATCCCAACAAATCTTAATACTCGAAAAGAAAAAAGTATCACTAGACACAAAACTTATATAAAAAACAACAATCAATTGTTGAAAGAAAAAGGTATTACTAGCAATAAATAAATAAAAATTTAGTTGGCAATAAATGACCCACCAAGGTTGATTTGCCATAAAAACAAAACAACTAACCAACCATCTGTAAGAAATTGCTCACAGAATCCAGTGTTCCCAAGCAGTACTCCATCTAAGTTCTGACCAAGGGCATCTCGAGGTGGTGTAATGGTTAGCAAGCTTGTCTCTCTAAAATCATTACAATTGAGTAGTGAGTTCGATCCTCACTGCATGTCTCATACTTACGATTTGTGCCAAATTTAAACTGCATTTAGAAAAATCACCATTTAAGTACTGACCAGGCTTAATGAGAATTAACTATAATGATCAAAAGAGAACCAGTGTTTTGACTATATGCCACGTCCCCCTCAGGATGTGGGCAACCTTGGCTCTCTACAACTTCCAGTCTTTTGTAGCCCTTAGTAAATTTTGTCTTTTTACTATCTTTCCTAATCCTTGTTCTGCCAACTATTCACACGAGCACGTTAGGTTAGTTATGTGCTACTTTCCTGTCTATTTTGCCTACAATATGTCCTGTGAGTGTCAAATTCTCCAAGCCTTCTTTTCTCATTGTGTGTTCTAGAAATTTCAACTGCTTCTTTGAAGTATGTGTCCGTTCTGTTTTTAATTTCTAAAAAACATTTTCATGTTCTGTTACAACTGCAAATTTTCTATCCATTATAAAATAATAAATAATGAACAATTTGATTTAAACTCAAAATGTTGTGACAATCCTCTGAAATTTTAAAAAAGCAAAAGTATTTAACATCACATTGTAATCCTAGTCCTATTATACGTTGTTATATAAACAATTTAACAATTTAATAACAAAGTTGGTAATAAAAAAATGCAAATAATAAATTTAATTATTGTCTCATTTTTTTTTTTTACAATCAAATGACTGACCTAACATTTCCTGTGCGATCTCCTGAGGCCAATTGCTGCCCATCGGGACTAACTTTAACTGATCGAATGCCATTTTTTCCTTCTTTCGTATCCGTTTTATCACTGTTTCCACCTGAAAAGATAAAAAGCAATTAAGAAAAAAAATTTTTTTAATGAAAAAAACATCCAAATTCCCAGGATTTTTGCAGAAATGCTGCCTTTCATTGTCTCTTCTCTGTCAAGTCACTTTACAGAATTTATAATTATTGGAAAATTTTAATTATTATTACTAAACATTAATATTATTAACTTTAATAATGTTGTATCACTGAGGTGGATACAATACACAAAGAAAGTGTGCTGCAGTAATTATTCAGCACAATATCCGATGCTAAACAAATATACACAGAACAGTACAATAGTTACAATGACAGACAAGCCAGAAAATAAAACACCGAGAGGAGGGGTTTGATCGCAATAGTCGCCAAAGTAATGAGTTCAAATATTACACCTTGAATGCTACTATTCTTTACTTAAATCAAACATTTAAGATCATGGGCCATTCCATTATTGAGAGTGCTGCAGAGGTGTCAGCCACTCTACAACAACAAATAATAATAATAAAGTATGGTCTGTTTTTTCTAGTTTTGTTTTTTTAACTGTTACAGTTTCTTAATATTATGAGATAGTGGACTCTACAGGGATGACAATCATTTTTCCTAGTTTTTTTTTTTTTTTTTCTAATTTTACTTAGTTTGAACAAAGTAAAATAATAAAAAAAATGATAGAGGACTCTACAGGGATGACAACCATTTTTCTGTTTTTTTTTTTTTTAATTTTACTTCGTTTGAACAAAGTAAAATAATCAAAAAATGATAGAAGACTCTACAGGGATCTTAAGAAACTGTAACAGATGGATTTATACCTTTCTCAAGTGTATTTACACATAAGTAAATAACTGGAATTCAAGCTTGGCTCTCTGATTTCTCATTCTGACGCTATCCATTATACCACCCGCACATCCTCTGCAGAAACAAATCTGAATGACTGTACATGAAAACTTACCTGTATTATCGCCTTCACACAAGAACGCATAACTGAGATCAGTGTAGTAAGTCTTAAGGATCTCCTGTAAAAATTATAAAAAAAAAAAAAAGAAAGAAAATTGTAACTAAAACACCTCAAATGAAAAAAATCTAAAATAAAACAACATAGCTTCCCTGTGCCTTTCCTAGAAATATATATATATATATATATATATATATATATATATTTTAATTCAGATACTTTAATCCAAGAGGAAAAGGCAGGAAGGTAAATTCCAAAATCCCAATCCTAATTAATATTAAAAAATGATACAGGAAGAGAGCTCCATGTAATAAAATATTACAGAGCAAATATAAATTTAAAAAGGATTAATTCAATGATGTTGGATGATCATTTCGATATGAAAATATATATATATATATATATATTTTATAATCGTGTCACCCCAAGCAAGGCATTTTACTGCCACTGTTGTGCAGGAATGTTATGAGAAAGAGTGACAGGTTACAGGAGGTGTCAGAAAGAAGGTATGAGAAGGATGAGAATACTGATGAGAGTGGAGTGGATGGAGAAAGGAGCATGAGAGAGGGGGTGCAGGTTAGTGACATAGGAGATGACTATTGACTTTACATTCAAATTCTTGGAGATTGTAGCTGTTGGAAAAGCAAGTAAGCGGAAGAGAATCCCACAGGTGGGAAGTGCAAGAAAAGAAGCTGCTGGAGTAGAATTTGCATTTACAATTTATTGGTTTCACAGTAAAAAGGTGGGACCTAGTTGCTAACTTTGTGGTTCGAGTAAATTCATATATAGGGGATATATATGAGCTAAGTTCATCGGAGCAGAAGCCATGAAAGTATTTGTAGAAGAGACACAGGCAAGCCACACTGCATCGATGACTGTATCCTAGCTGCCAGGTCAGGATCAACCACTTTACAGATTCTCCATTGGATTTTATCAAGGACTCCACGGTGGATAGCAGGAGCACCCGACCAGATATGTCAGCAGTATTCAATGCACGGCCAGATAAGGACTCCTAGGTGAATAGCAGGAGCACCCGACTAGATATACACAGTAATTGTTCTGATAAGCTTTCTTTTCTGTTACCTCGTCTTTACAACACAGTACAAGATTAACAGATAGGTCTCATCATTTTACAATTGAAATGTCTAGATGAAACCATAAATTTGATGCTGATAGTTTCTTCGCAAACACTTATCACTTGTGGAACAAACTTCCCAATTCTTACTTTCCAGTCAACTTCAAAAATTTAAATGCAACATCAGTTGCACCCTTTCTCCTTAAATCCTGCACTTATGTCATCAGTCACTTACTCCACTCGTCACATTTGTAACATGTAGTATGTGCTTCACCAGAGCTCCATAAATATTTTCATGGCTTTTGCTCTGAAGAATTTAGGTCACTGGTGCTCCCTTCACAAGAATTTACTCAAGCAACCAAACTGGCAAAAAGGCCCCATTCTTATACAGTGAGATCAACTAAATGCAGGCGACAATTCTACTCCACCAACTTTTCTCATGCTTCCCGCCTGTAAAACTCCTTTCTATATACTTGACGGCTATAACCTCCAAGAATTTAAATGCAAAGTCAATTCCCATCTCTTATCCACTTAACTCCAGCCTGTTCTACATCACCCAGTGTATCTTGTTCTTTTCCTTTCTCTCTACCTTCGTAACTGTCTTCACTCATGTGTTCATATCCTTCTCATGCCCTTTTTCTTTCTCCCCCTGTAGCTGGTTCATCTTTGTCTTCACTCTTTTCCTGTCTAAAACTTTAACTCTCTTATGTAGCCTCCTGCACATCAGTAGCAGTACCACCTTGCTTGGGGTGAAATGATTACAAAAAAAAAAAAAAAAAAAAAAGGTTTAAATTAAGAGTTTTCCTTCTCCTTGACCCGTTGCCACCTAAGGTAAATTTTGGTTTTAGGTCACAAAGGCTTTTATCTCTTCAGATTTTCCCAAAATCGCCATATTTCTGTGTAAATGTATATGCTGAATTTCAATCAACAATTAGATATTAAAGAAACCTACCTTTTTTGATGTTAACCAGAAAAAAAAAAAGAAAAAAAAAAAATCGAA
Source organism: Ascarosepion bandense (assembly GCA_037127315.1). Lineage (NCBI taxonomy): Eukaryota > Metazoa > Mollusca > Cephalopoda > Sepiida > Sepiidae > Ascarosepion > Ascarosepion bandense. Next base: position 2,153,325 of record JBBBDQ010001566.1, on the reverse strand, counting down.
CTTCTTTTCACTCTTTTTGTCACTCACAACCGGATGTTATTCACTGCTTTAGGCGTAGGAAGCTAATTTCAGCCTTTTTACTTCCTTTATTGTAAATTACTACGCTTTTTTTTTGGGGGGGGGGGGGTACTTAATTTCAGAAGAAAGTTAACTTTCAAATGTATAAAAATAAGTGATAACCTTCAGACTTTCACCTGTTTGGTCCCTTGAAAGCGTTTATGAGAGGCACAAAGTTTGAAAGTAACGATGAAGTCAAAAGTGCTGTGAGCAATTGGCTGAGATATCAGTTCAAAGATTGTTACGCTGAGGGAATATGGAAGCTTGTGCACAGATGGAAAAAGTGTGACACTGCTGGGAGACTATGTTGAAAAATAAAAAAAAATAAGCTTCTATCTGCATTAGAAGTCCTTATACCAAAACATTCACCTTATTTATTGAATGAGCCTCATTTATTGCTTGTCTTTTATTTGTTTTATTTATATATTAACAAGTACAAAATGATAATAATAAACAGGGAGAAATATCAAACAGTATTGTGAAAATACATTTCCAGTAATAATTCTAATTTGTAGAACTCTCTTCTGGAATCTTGATTCCCAGTTAACCATGATTTTCTAAAATTTAAATGCAATGCCAATCATTATCTTCTGTCACCTTAATAATGTTTTTTTTTCTCATTCTTTCACACTCAGAAATGGCAAGATGTAACCGTAAGTTATGCTAACAGATTCTTCTTTCACACTTCTTGCTTGTGGAACTCTTTTCTGGTTTGTTGCTTTCCAGTGAAATTTTGTAATATAGAGAAAAAAAAACCTGTGCACCAAAACTAAGTTCAGTTGTAGTAACAAAAACAGAGTCCAAAATACAATCTGCTCCATGCAAGAGCGAAAATCGTACTTTCGCTCACTAGTTCAAAAATTGTCCTTTTCTCTCAAAGTTCCATAAATCTCCCCACCCCCAGTAAGCAAAAGCAACAGCCTTTATTCCCAAAATTATTTTTCTGATTGGCCATGCTAGACACAGAGGAAAGAAAATTAGCATAGCTTCTCAAACTCATAGTAGTTTTGTAATTTTTTTCTTTAGTCACTAACTTTTTTCAAGGTAAGCAATTCATAAAAATCATGGATTTTTCATTAGTGGCGCCATCTAAGTGTCAGGCCCAGATTTCCATTAGTGGCGCCATCTAAGTGTCAGGCCCAGGACTTAGTGTTGTGTTATTGTAATGTTGAAGTTATGTTTTTTTGTTGTTTTGCATTGTTACAGTTATTAAAAATGGTAAACATATTTTGGCACCTCTCTTAATTTCCTTTTAGTACCTTGTCTTTATTCTTGTTTCAAAATACCTTAATGTAAAGAGTTGTTATAAAATAACAATTTAACATGGGCAACAAATCATTTCTCAATTATTCCTGCCCAATCAGCTTTTTGAAAATGTAATATGAAAACAGTATAAAATTTTGATAGATCATAAGACATTTACGACTATCAATAATGTAATCTAAAGGTTTAGAAATATTTTGAAAGTTAACGAGTGTGTACAATAAAAGACTTGAAAAGTATAGAAAATAATAAAAAAAAAATGTTCATTAATCTTGTTTGGATAAAAAAAAAACTTTAAAACTTTTTTCTCTTTAATTAACATTCCTTTCATCTTACTTTTTATTTGCGTTATGTGCAAACCATTAGTCATATACTGGCAGTAAACAGTTTGTGTCACAAATAAAGAATTAGGACTTTGCCTTATTTTAAATCCACACTATTGATTATGATGGATGGTCTGAACAGTTTTAATGTAAAGTAAGATGAAAATACTGGCAAAAAATTGATTATGTTTAACAATTTTTGTTGGAATTCATGAGATAAGGAGTTATTTAGTCACAGACTAATATTCTCATATTTGTTGGCATTGTCACATTTCAACCATTGTGGCTTTTGGCCTTCTCAGGAGTCAAGGAATTTTTAATTGAACCCTTTATTTAATATACAATTGTTGTCATTTCACTGTCCCTGAGCCAGGTAGTACAGATAGCAGACTAGCAATAACTGAGCAGCCCTTAAAAAAAAGGGAGAGAGAGATGGCCCTGGACATGTACAATGGAATGAGAACAATCCACTTCCCAACAAAGGATTCATCTCAAAATTACCTGAGGGTTACCTGGATCAACAGACACCTGAAGAAGGCTAAATAATACAATAGCTGAAACTTGACAATAAGAGAAATGAGGACATTAGTCTGGGTGTAAATAATGCAAATTATGATTAAAAATGTTTTTAGTTAACCAAAGAAATAAAATTATGATAATATTACTACTGCTACAAAATCCAAACTACATATTTTTGTGGCCAAAAATTTTAAATTAGGCAAAATTTCAAAATATACTGACATTACAATTAAAGGGTGGACATTGAAAATCTGAAGGGTTTGAAAAAGCCATAACTTATTCATTTTCAATCTTTTTTTTTTAATCTTATTTTTCTTATAGAGCGTTCCTTGGAGATTAAAATGGCTATGTATGATATTCAGTAACAAGTAAAATTAATTGAGTTTTGCTATTCCAGTGAAAAATCAATTATTCAAACTCAGAAAATTCCGGCAACATTTTAATGTCAGAGTATCTCCTAACAATAACAAGATTTGGAATCTAATCACCCAGTTTGAAACAACTGGATCAGTCAACAATCTTCTAAGAGGAGGTCATAAGTACACTGTATGCACTGACACAGCAGTGGAAGGTGTCCTTGAGGATCCATCACCTTTTACTCATCGTTGCTCTGCTCAACTAGGCATTGCCAGAAAAATCGCTTCAGAAGATTCTAAAACTGGATTTAAAAGTGTTGCCATACAAGATTCAAATGGTCCAAATTTTACCACCCTCAAGACATTTTACCACCCTCAAGACATTTTACCACCCTCAAGACATTTTACCACCCTCAAGACATTTTACCACCCTCAAGACATTTTACCACCCTCAAGACATTTTACCACCCTCAAGACATTTTACCACCCTCAAGACATTTTACCACCCTCAAGACATTTTACCACCCTCAAGACATTTTACCACCCTCAAGACACTCAGCAGCACTGTATATTATTCACTCTTTCAGTGGCCACTCTGTACAAGGGGGTGCTGAAAAGTTCTTAGCCAGACCAAGAAGGGATTCCAAAAATAAGTTTTGATGTTTGATAATTTGGTCTAATTTAGGGAAGGGAATCAGGCCAAGAACTTTTTCGACACTCCCGTTGTAGATTTTTGAATAGTATTCAAGAAATAAAAGCAAGTCTTATACCAACGTACATGGCTGTATATGTTACGCTTGTAAGGCCCTATTTCTGTGATGTGTTGATAAATATTCCAAACTCTGATTGTGTCATCATTGGAACAAGTAATAAAGGAACCCGGTGGAAGACACGGGGAAGTCTTGAGTTCCTCTTCGGGTGGGTAAATCTGCAAAAGGAATAATAAGTAAAACAAAAAGAAAATTTGATTATTATTGCGCAAAAAACAGTAAATTTAGAAATATCAACATTCCACAGATGATAATGACAAGCAATGATAAAAAAGATCCTGCAGGAAAGTTTTGTTTTAAAACTATTTGTGTATGAGATGAGGTGGTATTTATATTATTTCCATTGTTCCGACTTTATTGTCATATGCACAATGTTTCAGCCAAATATATGGCCCAGTGGATAAAAGTGTTGATTAGGTAAAAAAACAAAATCAAAAAAAAAGAATTCCACATGTCTATTAAATATTTTCCCTCTGATTAACTGCAACATTCATCTAAGAACTCTTAAGGAAATGAAAAGAAATTATTTTTTGATTATTTATTAATTATATTCAGTCAGTCAGTTACGTGCCATATGTGATACATGCTTCAGGTGATCATGTCTCAAAAAAGTCATGACTGACTGGGCAGAAGATTATCCCGCAGTAGGTTGCCATTCCTTTCTGCAGTAGACTGGTTGCCAGCCAAGGCTATAGAACCTAATCTGTCCTGTTGTTTGACTCATAGCTAGAGGGAGAATAAGTAGTAAATAGTGGGAGATCAGTTTATTACTTAATAACAATAAAAAACTGAATCCCCACTTTATGCCCAGTAGAAGTTTTAATTATGTTTCCAAATATTATATTCAGTCAGTCAGTTAAGTGCCATACGTGATGCAGGCATTGGGCAATCATGTCTCATAAGATTATCCCGCAGTAGGTTGCCATTGCTTTCTGCGGTAGACTGGTTGCCAGCCAAGGCTATAGAACCCAATCTGTCCTATTATTTAACCCATAACTGAAGGGAAGAGACAGATTAATACCTTTCCCAAAGATATTTGTGCATAAGTGAATGCAAGGAATTCAACTGAAATTCGAACTCAGTACCCCAATTTGTCGTTCCGAGTCGATATCCACTGCACCACAACACACATCCATTAATAGTCATGCAAAAAATTCATTATTCATACTAACCTCAAGATCCCAAATACATCCAGAATGATATAAAGAGGACCAAACTTTGCCGACTTTCTTAATGTCATGCACATCCCAGATGTATAAACTGTGATCATTGTAAGCACAAGTAACCTGAAAAACGAATAAACGAAAATGATTGAAAAAGTAAAATTGATCATTAAATTTACAAAAATCCAGGGTGTAAGTTCACATTTTGACATGAATCAATAATTGCATTTCCAAGAACTTTTCATCTAATCAAGTTCTTTTCTCCCTCCTACAGAACAATACAATGAATTAATTATACAGAGAAATAATTTTAATCACAACTTTTTTTTTTTTTACTGAAAGAGGAAATAACTTACATGAACAAAACAAGTTTTTGAAAGTGCAATTACCAATTCTTACTATTAAAATAAACACATACATTGTTTCTCAATACAAATCAAACTTGATTTTCAAGCAGATTGAAAACCAATGATATTCAGTTAAACCCATCAGTTAGCTTTGTGTTGGTTCTCCTTGGCAGTTTAGCCCGGTTTCACTCGGGTAGTTTAGGGAATCTAAACTTATTCATAAATGAAACTTTGTGTGTGTGTGTATATCCATTACCTATAGACTCTGAAACAGCTGAACCGATTTTCTTGAAAATTTACACAGTTGTACTACAAGTGTCTGCGAGTGTTCTTAGCTAGGTTTTGTGTCAAGGTACACCCGATAAATATCGAACATCGATAATCGAAAAAATCAGGTTATAGAAGGAGTGGTCCAATTTTAATCAAATTTGATACACCCATAGACAAAGACATAAGAAACGATATTCAGAAGTTTCAGGGTTGCAGTTCTTACAATATTGCAGAAAATCGATAATATATATATATATAAATAAATCAATACCAGGAAATCAAAATTTGACTTACATCCATTCATTTTTCTTTCAGTCTACGGTTTCGCTTTAACTGGAAACAACTATTGCTTTTTAGTCTTTTGTGTCAACGTCCAAAGAGTCTGAGCTCCAGGACCATGGATTAGTTTTACAGCTTTCATTGCACCCGAGCAATGCCAGGCTATACTGCTAGTAATAAAAATAACAAACATGATGAATTTACAGAGCAAATACTTACACAACATCCACCCTCATCACTTTTATAGATATAGATAACAATGTAGAATGTCTCTATTAGATTAGGGTGGGAGGGGCAACATATATAGATAATATAAAGTGGGGTGACCAATTCTATATTACAATCAATAGATAAACTGATCCCTGACTTTGTGGGGTGATAATATATATTTTTCTACCTCTAATTTTGGCTTTCTGAAAAATTTCAAGGTGTCATTAGCGTTCTAAAATTTTGATCTACATCTGAGCGTAACTCCTGTTGAGGTAGACCACAAGATGAAGCCACTAAGTCGAATCTATCAAACAAACAAATACTTACCCAAAATCCACCCTCAACACTTTTAGAGATATAGATTGATTTAATTTAGAACTAAATTGTATTATTCCAAAATACAATCTTCAGGGTTTTATTTTGTATTCATTTACCATATACCTTATCCTCACTCATGTTGACCATGTCCACCATAGTTTATGAGTAAAGAATACAGCGCAGTACGTAATCTGTTCAATGAAACAACTTCAAAGATTAACACTCACTAGTCAGACACTATTGAATTGGACTATATCACAAATACTCAGGAAAATATGGTCGCCTTTTATACACGTCGCATAGAATATTTTGAGCCTTCTGATTGGTTAACCCTTCTATTGGTGAACTATAAAAGGAGTTGGCTCATGGCTGGTTCGCTAGTATACAACGGTACCAAAAAGACTTCAACAACTCACACAATATCACCTGGATTCTATAAATGAAACTGAAGCTAAATTTACCCAGTCACTGTGAACTACTAATACTCATACCTATCTTAACTACCTAATACTGCAATATTAAATATAAAGTGAAAGAAGGGGGGATCACATGTTATCAAATGTGTTTGTCTCTTTGTTTCTTGAAATGCCATGGCCCTCTAAGACATACGCAATTAGGACTTTAAACAAATTCCTTTTATAATATGAAAATTGCCATACATTCTTGGGAAAGATATTTGAGTGGTTTTCCATTGCTTTCTACACAGTTTGCAATTCAGTGTTTTCTGAATTCACTCTACCTTTCTATTTAACCCCAAAAAATGAAAGGAAAAAAAAAAGAAAAAAAAAAAAGAAAAAAAGATAGATTCATGCTTTTTTAACAGGGGCATTTTTTTTTTATGTGAAAGTGGACACAACAGAATTTGGACTCAGCTCTGCAATTCTATTTTTCACACCAATATTGGTTACGCTATTCACATATCCATTAAATATAATGTAGGCAACAAATTTCTGTTCCTTTAATCAACAAGATATTCAGAGTACCTAGATGAGTTATCTCATGAGAAATTTCAATTTTTGCTGATCAACTTTATTCTTAAAAAAAAAAAAAGAAGAAAAAAGTACAGGTTGAGGCAAAAGTTGCACACCATAGGGGTTAATGGATAAGTAGAACAGGTCCTGTAGAATGCCCACTAAAGTCACCAGAACTCACATCTTTGGATTTTTTCCCCATTGGGCTGACTTGAAATCAGATGTTTATCAGATGCACATTGTGGTGCAATAGATGCTGACTCAGAGTGGGAAATCAGAGAGCCAATTTCAAATTCCAGTTGAGTTCGTTTCATTCACTTACGTGCAAATACTCTTGGGAAAGGTATTAATCCATCTCTTCCTTCCACCTATGGGTCAAATAACAGGACAGATTGGGTTCTATAGCCTTGTTTGGCACCCAGTCTACTGCAGAAATTAATGGCAATCTACTGCGGGAAAAGCTTCTGCCCAGTCAGTCATGGCTCTTTCGAGATATGAACACCCAAGTGTGTGTCACGTATGGCACTTAACTGACTGACTGAGTATAATAGTTGGAAAATTAAAACTTCTACTGGGCATTAAGTGGGGGATCGGATTTCTATTGTTATGAAGTAATAAACTGATCCCCTACTAATTATACTTAATATAATAATGTAATATAATCTATCTCTTCTCCCTCCAGTTATGAGTTAAGTAAAAGGACAGATTGGGTTCTATAGCCTTGTTTAGCAACCAGTCTACCAGAGAAAGTAATGGCAACCTACTCCGTGAAAAGCTTCTGCACAGTCAGTCATGTCTCTTTCAAGATATGAATGCCCAATGCCTGCATCACAAATGGCACTTAACTGACTGAATATAATAGTTGGAAACACAATTAAAACTACTGCTGGGCATTAAGTGGGGGATCGATTTTCTATTGTTAAGAAGTAATAAACTGATCCCCTACTAATTATATTTAATAATGTAATATAATCTATCTATTCTCCCTCCAGCTATGACTTAAATGGCAGGACAGATTGGGTTCTGTAGCCTTGATTGGCAACCAGTCTACCACAAAAAGCAATGGCAACCTACTGTGGGATAGTCTTCTGCCCAGTCAGTCATATCTCTTTCGAGACACAATCGATCAAAGTATGTATCACGTATGGCAGTTAACTGACTGAGTGTTGTATTGTCATGCAGGAGAGCAGCAGTTTCCCTTTATTCCACTGTATACGCTGCCATTACTGTGCAAAAACAAAAATATATTATTGTACTCTAAATTTATTCCTATCAGCTAAATATGATTAGTAGTTAGTATAATACGTTTATCATTACAACTGGTTCCTCAAAACAAAAATTACTGTAAGGTACAGATACTGATCCCAGCCAGTAGTATGATGTGATTGTTATTTACATACCTCCCCAAAGTAATAGGATGTAAAACAAGGTCAGTTTAATTTAAATGGACATATGGGCCAAGGGTAAAATCTGCCCAGTTCTCATGCCCAATACTCCCTTTTTAGTGCCTTTAGGTAGGTGCTGCCACAGGGTTGGACCCCAAGGATCAGGCTTTTTTCATAACTTCTTTAAAAGGGAAGAGAAAGCATATGCTACACTTTGATCCCAGGCAAAAAGCTGACAGAAAGCAATATTTAACCATCCTCCCACAGTAGTAGGATATGTCACAAGGTCTGTTTAATGTAGGATGCCCATATGCGTACATACAAGCCAAGGATAAAAGTTATTAACTTTGTGCAACTACTGTCATGCTGGCATTGATATCAACCAACTCTTGCTCTATAGTGCAATGAAGAAAGTGTTGCCACAAGGTTGGAATTCCCAAGACTAGGTCCTAAAGTAACTCCCATTAAACAGTAGGGAGGAAGAGAACACATGCTACATTCTGATAATAACCAGCAGTCTGATAAGATCTCTTGTGAGAAATTCCTTTGACTTGAAAAGTGAGAAAAAAAAAGAGAGTCCATAGAGCTTTTAGCAACACAGTTCCAAACATTCAACATATTTAAACTAAAAAATTTTACCATAATTTTCACTTATTTTTTATATCTTTGATTCATCATCATTGTTTAACTTTTCTTTTTTTTTTTTTTAATAATTTACTAAAACATGTAATTTGGGAATCTTGGTCTTGTAACACACAAAAAAGCATGTGAAACTTTTATCACAATTCTCAAGCTGTAATGTAAATTTTTACACCACAAAATTAAAGCCAAAAAATATATTTTAAGATTTAGACAGGACAGTGAAAATGCGTAATTTTATTTGATTTAAAGAAATAATTTCATCATCGTTTAACGCCATTTCCATGCTAGCATGACTTGGGTGGGGTTTTCTTGATGGTTCTTTTCCAGGCCACCCACTTTTGTGTAAGACCTTACTGTAATCTCAGCTTTCCTTAAATCCTCTTTGATAAGTGGGTCCATGTTTTACATGATCTACCTATTGTATACAATTGAACCATCATGAAATATTGGAGGGTGTTTTACAGCTGTATGCCCTTACTGACACCAACCAGTTTAGGAGATCAGAAACTCGGTGTTTTTTATTGAGTCACCATCTCTAAGAAGATTACTGACCAAGGTTAAAGAGGTCAGCCTACCTTTATCTACACAGAGTAGGTGTAGAGATTTTTATTTCAGAGATTTCCTTCACTTAGACAAGTCACTATCCAAAGCTAGATACTTTTACCAAGCCTAAGTAGTTTAACATCATACTTAGAACAATTTGCTTTTGTTTTTTTTTATGATATTTAAAGACTTAATTTTACTTGATTTAAAGAAATATTTTCATCATTGTTTAACGTCCATTTCCATGCTAGCTTGGGTTGGCTGGGTCTTCTTGATGGTTCTTTTCCAAGCTGTCCACTTTTGTGTAAGGCTTGGGTGTAATCTCAACTTCCTTGAATTGTCATTGACAAGTTGGGTCCATGTTTTATATAGTCTACCTATCCCTCTTTGACCATTGACCTCAATAAACCTACAATTGCTGGCTGGGTTTTCCATGTCCAGTCTCTCAACATGCCAAAACCATCTAAGCCTTGTTTGATGCATAGCATCTGTTATATTGACAATACCAAGCCTATTTCTTAACTCCTCTGATGATTTTCTATCCTTAAGACTGACATTGCATATGAAATATCTTTTATCATCAGGATAGATACTGATAGAAGTAAAGGTACTTAGGTATTTTAATTGTTTAGGTGGTTGTCATGATCTGTTTTACACTGGATAAGTTGGCACTAAACAATTATATGAATAATACACAAAATCTATTTTAGTATCATAAAAATGTTCTATAATAATAAATTTTTGCATCTAAAGTCAATAGCAATCATTGTTAACACTATAGTTTTCAATGATGGCTGAATAATATATGCTATGCCAGAGATACTCATGGTTTTTGATCAGCATTATTGTTCTTTTAGATTAATGGAGAAGCAATGGACAAAGAAAAAGTTACTGTTAAACAAATATTTCTTATCATCGCTTAACGTCCATTTCCATGCTAGCTTGGGTTGGACAGGGTTTTCTTGATGGTTCTTTTTCAGCTCACCTCCTTTCGTGTAAGGCTTCGTTGTAATTTCAACTTCTTTAAATTGTCATTGATAAATTGGGTCCATGTTTTATATGGTCTACCTATCCCACTTTGACAATCGACCTCAATGAACCTATAATTGCTGGCTGGGTTTTCTATGCCCAGTCTCTCAATGTGCCAAAACCATCTAAGCCTGGAGCATAGCAGGTGTTATTCTGGTAATACCAACCCTATCTCTGATGATTTTCTATCCCTAAGACTGACATTGCACATCCACTTACCATTTGCATGTCGGTTCCAGCAATTCTGCTAATATCAACTTCCTTAAGCGACCAGGTTTCACTACCATACAGCATAACACTTCTAACGCAAGTTGTATATAGATTCCCTTTCATCCCAAGCGAAAATACTCGCAACAAATTATTAATGAAACAAGAAAAACGGGTTTAACTTTAAAATTTCAGAAAAAGGCACCTCAGCATCTGATAATAGCATGATCGTTACTACCACAGGCTGAGTTTGATCCTTACTGAGTGTCAGTAACAATAATGAAAAAAGAAAATTTGCATTAAATGATCTAACAAGGGTTGAAATGTTGTATAATCAACCAACAAAATTTTTGGAAATTAATCAATAAGGAAGCGATGCATGGTCAAATGTTCAATTCAACAAGCAAAGATTATTTATCGAAAAACAATTTACCACTTTGTGAACATATTTACCTTCCCTAAATGTAATTCACTAATCCAACATTGACTGCCCACACACTTGCTTGGGTTGCTGACAACAACAACAGTGACACATACCAACTGGCCATCAATCACTACCAATATACAAAGTAATAGTTACAATCCTAACATTTAGTATTATGCCACCTGTTAGAGGAAATGACCATGCAACTGAACTGGTTTTGTTTCCTTGCCTACACTAATTTAAATGAGGTGGGGGCTGAAAAATTGTTGCTTTTACACAAATTTATATGTAGTGCTGAAAAGTTTTATGAGGAGATGCTTTGCCAACACTAGTTCGTATGATGGGGTGCTAAAAAGTTCTTGGCCCAACTCACTCACTTGAAATTTATGTTAATGATGAAAACATTTTTTTTTTTCAGTGAGGGAAAGTGCTTCTTGGTCTGGCAAAAAATTGTTTAATACCCTTCATGTATGTATGTATGTATGCCGCATTCACCCTAGTCGGGTTGAGCGGGCTTCCTCCCTGACGGAGCAAGTCTCATTGGGATTTGTTTAAGGGCAGGGTCCCAAGTCCTACCCTGTTATTTAACCCATAACTGGAGGGAACGGACGGACTAATACCTTTCCCAAGGGTACTAGTGCGCAAGTGAGTGCAGTGTGCTCGACTGAAATTGGAACTCGGCTCACCGATTTCCCCCTCCAAGCCGACATCCACCGCACCACAACGCACATCCGTGAACGCTAACAGCACTTGGTATTCCCAAGTGGTCACCCACGTAAGTACTGACCAGGCTCAACGTTGCTTAACTTCGGTGATCGAGCGGGAACCGGTGTATTCAACGTGACATGACCGTTATAATACCCTTCATGATATCTATCTAAATCTAAACTTATTTATAAATGGAACTTTGTGTGAGTATGTGTGCGTGCCTGTTACCTATAGACTCTGAAACGGCTAAACCGAGTTTCTTGCAAATTTACATAGTTGTACTATAAGCATCTGCAAGTGTTCTTAGCTAGGTTTTGTGTTGAGGTACACCCCAATAAATATCAAAAATCGATAACCGAAAAAATCGGGTTATAGAAGGAGCGGTCCGATTTTAATCAAATTCGATACACCCCATAGACAAAGACATAAGAAACGATATTCAGAAGTTTCAAGGTTGCAGTTCTTACAATAGTGCAGAAAATCAATAATATATATATATATATATATATATATATATATATATATAAAGAAAAGGCAAGATGTTTGTGTGTGTCTTTATCTGTCTGTATGTCCTTTAAACAAATCCACAATTTTTATCCAATTCTCACCAAACTTCACACAAATATTCTTTAAGCTGAGTCTGAGCTCCAGGACCATGGATTAGTTTTAAACCTTTCATTACCCCCGAGCAATGCTGGGCTATACTGCTAGTAACTTATAAAACACAAAAAGTGCTTAACAATTTCAGAGCAAATGTTTTTTCTATTTTTTTTGTTTCTTTTTCGATTTTTTTTTTTCTGAAGCACAGATGAATGGAGAGTTTCATTAAGACTAAAGAGCATTGCTCAAAAAAAAAAAAAAAAAAAAAAAAAAAATCAAGTATTAGTCACACCAAAATGTTAAGAACAAAATGAATGCAATTTGGTATTGAATGTTTTGAAATGCTCTTAGAAATGGGCATTCACTCAAGAAAGTTAAACAAAACAATTCTAACTGTATTTTAATGCAGTCTCCTCCTGGTTCGCCAACATTTCTAGTAAATAAGCAATCTAACAGTGTTTAACATTTTTACTGCCAGTTCTCAAAAAAAAAAAAAAAAAAAAAAAATAGTTTCATATGCTTGGGTTTTATTAAAATTATATAAATAATTTTTAAAAACCATAAATATTACTGAGGGTGTATATAGTAATAGTTTTGTAAAGAGAAAAAATGTCTTGTTAATACACTATATTTTTTTGTTAGTACAGTTGTTAAGCTTTGCCATTTCTTCTGTATATCTTATTCTGCTTTATCTTAAGACTAAGAAAATGTTATGACATTCACATATATATTGAGCAAGCCTATTTAAACAGGAGAAAAATTTTACTATAACTTCATTATATGAATTTCCTCTTAATTCCTCAACTAAAAGGTCTGTTTCTTTCTCCTTCTATTTATGTGGGGGTGTGAGAGTCTAAAGCTCCAGGTTATTTACCTCCTCCAGGTGTAACACTTACACAAACACACCTGTAAGAATAAAACCTGGACTTAATCTCTTATCTGCCTAGGTAGGTTTTTCTCTACCTGATACTTAAATCTCTCCACCCCTTTCCCTTAACTAAAGTAGTTAATCCTAATAAAGCACCATGAAAACGTTTTCATTCAATAATCATCAAGTGGCAACATATGGGGTCAAGTTTTGTGCAAGTAATTCTGTGATATTCCAATATCTGCTACCACTGCTTTGAACTGTTCACTTTTTCGTTCTAAATCAAATTCTTAGATTAACACCTGAAAGTCAGTAAGACTGGAGCTTAATGATTAAAGAAAAAACTTATGTAAATACTTTATTTTTAAATAATCTGTACAAAATTTTATTATAGCTTAAAAATTAGATATTTTATAAAAATATATTAATATATATAATTATACTAAAGCAAACAAGGAAGAAGAGCAAGGATAACCCCCACCAAAAATATTACTCATCATAAAATGGTAAATACAAAAGTATAACGGGGGAGGGGTAACCAGTTATTGCACTTCACTCTTCAGAGCTCAATCATAGACAAAACAAAATTTTACTAATAGAAAATCAGCAATATAAATCAGAAATAGTCTCCATTTAGACCCAGCAGCCATTCTTTCTACTTACCAAGGAAAGGCTGCTTAGACTTAATATAAATGGTCTTAAAAATAATGTATTCAGTACAACTTTTGACCATAGAGTCTTTGTATTAATATAACTGAAATAATTGGAAAACTAAAGCAACCACATGAAAATAACAATCTAGTTTTTGCTAACTCTACCGAGTTTATTTTACTAACCATAAAGTCAGTTAAGTGCCATACATGATACACACTTTGGGCGATCATGTCTCGAAAAATGTAGTACAATGGATATTGACTAGAAATGACAAATTGGGGAGCTGAGTTCAAATTCCAGTTGAATTCCTTGCATTCACTTGTGCACAAATACCCTTGGGAAAGGTATTAATCTATCTCTTCCCTCAAGTTATGGGTTAAATTGTAAAACAGATTGCATTCTATAAAACAGATTGTAAAACAGATTGCATTCTATAGCTTGGCTGGCAACCAGTCTACCGCAGAAACTAATGGCAACCTACTACGGGATAATCTTCTACCCAGTCAGTCCTGTCTCAAAAGAGACATGATCGCCTAAAGCATGTATCACGTATGGCACTTAACTACATTTTTGGCCTGATCTTGGTTCTTATAAAAGCAGAAAAAAAAACATGAGAAATCAGGTGCTTACTGAAGCAGTACAGGGAACTGATAATTTTATCTGCATCTTAAGTGATGGATCATATATAGGCGTTCCACTTGGCCCAAATTCTCTCAAGGCATGGGGCCTCCTCAAGGAGACATCCGCTCCTCTTGATTTTCGGTAGTTCAGCGTCAGGTTAGTGATGATGGAATGTAATCAGTTTGGTCTTTGAGGCATTGAAAGTAACCAGTTTTTTCCCCACTGAGAACTTAGTGTTAGATTGGAAGAGAGGTCAGCTGCCAATCTTTGATCATCAAGAGTTTCAGATATGTGCCATAATATCATATGATATCATCAGCATAGATATTTATAAAATATCAGAATATATTCTTAGGTAGATCATTTATGTACATCAGAAAGAGGTTTGAATCAAGAAGTGACCCGTGGAGAATGCTAGCATTGACCACCAGGGCTTTAGAAGACTGGTTGTTAATAACTACCATTAGAAAGAATTTTATAATAGAGAAAACTTTTCCAATGATTCCTTTGTGCCACACCTTGTTGAAGGCCTTCGAGATATCTAATGCTATGATTCTTGCGGTATGTGTGTAATCAAGGGACTCACCAATTCTGTGTGTAATGGTAGTCATGACATCAGCAGCGGATCAGGCTGATTGAAACACATACTGTTTGCTGCACAAGCAGTTGTTCCTATCTAGTTGTTAAACCACATTCTTGATGATTAGAGACTCAAAAAGCTTACTGATGATACCGAGAAGACTAGTGGGTATATACTGAGAGAAGAGGGGTGACAGCTACAATCCTTGAAGATGAGGCATTTACCTGCCACCATTCACAGGCTTCGGAAAGCTTTAAGTAAGTAACTTTGCTAGAATCGCTGATATTCTTAAGGATGACCACTGGAATTTTGTCTTGGTCAGTAACTTTTTTAGGGGTCAAGGCTTTTGATAAGTCTAGAGACTTTTCTTACTGAAATGAGTATATTACTGGGATTGTGCTCAGTGAGACGTGAGAAGTTGGAAAGGAGATGGCCTTTGTCATGTAATGTTGAGTTTGAGGTAAAGATTGAGGTGAAGAGGTTTGCCTTTTCTGTCATGGAGGATATGACACGAGGGTCATTTATAATAATGGGCACAGCCATTTTGCTTCTGTTCATAGTTTGGTTGGTGATCTTCCAAAATTAGTGAGATCCAATTTGCTTCTTTTCAGTCATCGCCTGGACAGCTCACACATAAATGCACTTTGCCCTTTCTAGAACTCTGTGGACAGCTCGGAAAGTGGTAAGGGCCAGACTACACTGTTCCTTTTGATAGATTTTGAAATAGTGGTTCCAGTGAAATATTGTTGCAGCACACTCAAAATTAAACTAGAAATGACGAATGTGGTATTATGAATAAGTGCCACATAGAACATATACACAGGAGATTAGGGCTTTCGTTTTTGTGTCCCTGCCAAAGAGAAATCCATCCTTAATATAAGCACAGAGTCTAAGACCATGGTGATTTAGGTGGTTGTATTTTTTATAATGGGTAAGTAGCCCAGGATGGTGAGCCCCCGCAATGGGATTGAGGCACTGATACCAGTTTCAAACAGGGACAGGATATTTTAGACTGAAGAAGATAGAGTTCCACTTCTGGAAAGTTGGAATGTAGATCCCTTACATTGGTGTAAGAGGCATACCTGGGGTCTGCTTTTCTTTCTTTTTCATTTTTTTTTTTGAGGTTGGGTTTTTAATTGTCTTTTTTTTAATCATTTTCAATTTGAATGCTTTCATGTTTGCTTCAAGTGTGTATTATACATACCAAAAGGGTGCTGAAAATTTTTTGCTAAGGCTCATTTTCCAAAATCAGTATTCTGATGTTTGGTTACTGAAATACTGATTTTAAAAAGTGAGTTGGGCTGAAACGTTGTCTTATAAATGCCATGTCATTTCAGGACATTAGTGATCATGTAGATTCTTTTTTTATATAAAAACTTCCTACAATTTCTTGGGAAAAATAATCAAATGGCTTCCCATTTCTTTCACCATGGTCGTGATTTTACAGTTGTTCTCCTAGGCTGGTTGCCACTCAAGCCTAGCAAGCCCAGTTTACTCTACTATTTAATCCATCACACAAAAAGAAATGCATACATGCTTTTCTCAATGGACATTTCTGCAAAAGTGAATGTAACAGGCTAAATCATAATTTGAACTTAGTGTACCAATTACCTTTTCTACACCAATAACTATGCATGCACAATGTAAATAAATACCACCACTAAACAAATAGTTACATTATCAACAGAAATAGTCAAACAAGCGGTACAATGTTAACTAACAAGAATCACATATTAGAAATTCAAACTGAAATTCTTGAGAAAGTCAATATGGGAAGAAGAGTTTATTTTGATACTATGTGGTGCAATGGATATCGATTCGGAATGAGAAATCGGGGAGCCAAGTTCGGATTCCAGTTGAATTCCTTGCATTCACTTACCCACAAATACCCTTGGGAAAGGTATTAATCCATCTCTTCCCTCCAGTTATGGGTTAAATAATAAGACAGATTGGGTTCTATAGCCTTGGCTGGCAACCAGTCTACCGCAGAAAGCAACGGCAACCTACTGCGGGATAATCTTCTGCCCAGTCAGTTATGTCTCAAAAGAGACATGATCACCCAAGCGTGCATCACGCATGGCACTTAACTGACTGAAGCAGTTCTCTAGGAGACCATGAACTAATTCCCAATAATTCTTACATAAATCTCACATTGGATCTACCATCAATCACTATTTCTTGATAGTTACCAATTAAAACTGCTCAGCATTCATCAGAGCTTTTTTTTTTCCTTTTTAATCCCATGTCATGAATGCAGTCATGGCTATACCTGAAAATTGTTGTGACACTGGGAAAGATAGTGGAGTGGTTTCTCTATTGCCTTCTCCATGCTCTTAGATTCAGAATAGTCTACCTCAACTGGTTTCCATCTCTGATTAAAGAACACACTTTATCTTACCATTTAACCCACAGATAAGAAGAGATGGATTTTTGTCTTCAATAAGAACATTTGTACAGAAAGTGAATCAAATATGATTTGGAATTTGATCTCAGCTCTCAGATTCCACTTTAATCCTGGATTAAAACGCATGAAAAGTGTATATTCAGTTACTTCTCAGCTCAGGTAACCTAAGTTTCAGCTTTAGAGGAAAGCAAACAATGGATTTAGTGCATTCCGAAGCATATCAGGATGTAGCAGTATGAGGTTTTAGGTACATTTGGAGAAGCAGTAGCAGCAAATAACTTTTAGTACATGTTTACTAATCTCCATCGTCAAGATGGTTAAATAATAACAGGGTCTACTAAGTTTGAGAAAAAGGTTATTGGTTCTCTTTGTAGGACCAGGAAGTTTTCCCATCTGAAACAATCTTGCACATATATAAATCTACCATCCGCCCGTGCATTAAATAATGCTGCCATATCTGATCAGGTGCTCCTGCTATCCACCTAGGGGTCCCTGACAAAATCCAACAGAGAATCTATAATGTGATTGATCTTGACTTGGCAGCTCAGATACAGTCACTTTCTCACTGGCACAATGTGGCTTCCCTGTGTCTCTTCTACAAATACTTTCACAGCTTCTACTCCGATGAACTTAGCTCACTGGTGCTCTTATATATGAATTTACTCGAGCCACAAGACTAGCAATTAGGTCTCACCCTTTTACTCTTAAACTAATTGTAAATGCAAATTCTACTCCACTAGCTTCTTTTCTCGCACTTCCCACCTGTGGAATTCCTTTCCATTTACTTGCTTCCCAGACAGCTACAATCTCTAAGAATTTAAATGTAAAAGCAATAGTCATCTCCTATCTCACTAACCTGCATCCTCTCTCATGCTCCTTTCTCCATCCACTCATCAGTATTCTCATCCTTCTCTTACCCACTTCCTGACACCCCTATAACCTGTCACTTTTTTTCATAACTGTCCTCCTATGTAACCCCCTGCAAAACAGTGGCAGTAAAATGCCTTACTTGGGGCGATATGATTATTAAAAATAAAGATAGATAGATAGCCCGTCAGCTAAAATCTTCAAGAATTTAAATGTAAAGGCAATAGTCATCTCCTATCTCACTAACCTGCATCCTCTCTCTCATGTTCCCTTCTCCATCCACTCCACTCTCATGAGTATTCTCATCCTTCACTAACCCACTTCCTGACACCCCTATAACCTGTCACTCTTTTTCATAACTTTCCTATAAATACTGCAAAACAGTGGCAGTAAAATGCCTTGCTTGGGGCGATATAATTTTTTTTTTTTTTAAAAAGCCTCCTTTAGTGAGTTTGTTCTTTCATTGAAAGCATGAAAACAATATTCACCATTGTATCACAATTCAAAACGGCTTTGCACCCAATCATAAAACCTGAAATACAGCAAGAGAAGTAATATCACCAAAATGACTTCCTTTCTCCAATGTGCCATGTCTATTCAGGACCTTGACAATCATAGCTCTCCACAACTACCTGTCCATCATAGCTCTTATTAATTTTTAGTCTTTTTGTTCTCTCTTCTAAACCCTCTTCTGCCATCTACCTACATAAGCTCATTAGGTAGGTTATACACTGTTTTGTGTCCCTAGTGCCTTGCATGACAGTCCTGTAAAGTCTGTTATGCCATGTGACGTGACCAAACCATGTCATCTTCTAACATTTAATAGTGGTGAGGAGAGATTTCTGATGGCTCACAAAATTTTTGACAAGCTTGTTAGGTAGGTTATGCAACTTTCACTATCCCTCAATGTGTCCTATGAGTAACAGATTTTCTAAGCCCCCTTCCTCATTATGTGCTTCAAAAACTTCAACACTTTTTCTGATGTTAGGTATTAATGTCTTTTTTTGTTTCCAATTTCCTTAAAACTTTGTCGTTGCTCACAAGTTTGGTTCATAGTACTCTCAGCATCCTTCTGTAGAACCACATTTCTATCACCTCAAGTTTCTTCTTCATCTGCATGGAAATGGACCAGCATTCACTAACATATAAGAGAACTGATGGTACATAACAGTTCAGTACTTTTTTCTTTGTTTCTAATGAAATTTTCGTCTTAATACTTTGCTTAGCTTTTGGAAAGTCACTTTCAGATTCCAGTGTTGCCCTTTCTGTCCTCTGTTAAAACTCTTCAGAGATATTTCAATTTTTGTTTTTGCTTGATTTTGGTATTTCCAATTTGTAATTTGCATATTAAACTGTTCTTTTTGCTGACAACCATACATTCCGTCTTCTTGCAGTTGATGTTATGCCTGCCAATGCTGCAAACATTTTAATCACAATTTGTGAAAATCCCAATAATCAACATTTTATTTTTAATAAAATGAAAGTGAACTGCAGATATTGTTGGCACAAATTGTAAACTCTAAAGATAAAAACTGTATAAACCTGTTATTTCCAAGGTTTCAATATATAAAATAAGAAATATACCTTTTTGTTTACATCGTCATAAGTCAAGGCCATAGAATCAGGATATGTGGCATCATTCTTCGGGCATATTTGACTGTAAAAATTTAAAGAGAGAAAAAAAAAAGATTATTTTGTTAATATGACAATCACAAAGTTCATTCACAATTATTCACGTTACCTATACAAATCCCAACAGGCAACACATCAATTTTCAAACGAAAAAACTAATTCATGAACTATATAGATTTGGAAATAATTAGTTCTTTTATAAATTGATTACTTATAATTTTTAAAAAGACACCCCTTTATGATGCTTTTTGGCTTTTTGTTTCCAAGTACACCTGTTTTCTAGGATAGCTAGAAAACAGGTGTACTTGTGCTTCTTCAATACCGACAGAACCTACTGCAGCTTTGTTGGAGTTCAGCAATGACTGATTAATTGATCTGTTTCACAGCAAATCAATTTAAATAGATCATTTAATATCAGAAAAGGTTTTCAGATGAATAATTTGAGTCATTTTCTTTTAGGAACAAGAGATTATAGAAGGGGAAAAATTTGATTTTTTTTTCTCAAGTATTGTAGGGTGTATGAAATTTATAGCAAAACAATGCCAGTAAACAGGTTTGATAGAGAGTGTATGTATGTATATATATATATATATATATATATATATATACATACACACACAAGATCAGCGAGTTACACCACCATGGTTTCAACCTTTTCCATTTCGTTAAGTGATCTGTTTTGATTGATAGCTTAATGGTTAAAGCTTTAATAAGTTCATAACCAGAAGCTCAAAGTAAGGGAGTAGTTTGTTATTGAGAATCCTTTCGTCCAGGTTTGTACAAGCCTAGAAAATATTATCTAATGTATCTACATCCAGACATTATTTTAGATCTTTCATTTAGTAGCTTTTATCATTCAGGAAATAATACTATAGCCAACTTTTCTTCTTGGTACAATTTGCATATATCACCATTGTTGGCTTTTCTTAATATTTCCACATTATGTGAGGGTTCCCACTATTCTTTTCTGTTGATTTACATACAGAATTGGCTAGTTTGGTGCTATTTTTAAGTTTTTTTAGTTTGAATGTGGACTTGCGATTATTTCATCATGTTTTAAAACTGCCTTAACTACATCCTAAGTATATTTTATCTTTTTACTTCTCTGCTCCATAGATGACTCCCTCAGTTTTACAAACTCTTTCAAGTGAACATTTCTTTTTATCTTTGCAGTTACATTTTTCATCTTAAAGCTCTACATGTTGAATCTTCATTCAAACATGTATTTAGAACTTTCTAATCCAACTGTTTACTGGTCTAATTTAAATCTGACCTATAATAATTTTCTGTGTGTATGTATGTATGTATATATATATATACATATATATATATATATAAATAAGAACAAGCTTGCCTGAAGAGACCTGATTTCATCAAATGGTTGTAGTAGTGACATCAGTTGTCAGCTGATATCTTGTTAAGGAGACATCTGCATAATGTTACAAAAATCATCTCAACAAAAAGGTCACCTTAGTCAAGTAGACCTCACAAAACCAGGTCAAATGATCCAGACAAAGAGGGTCAGCTGAGTGGGGCAGACTTGATAAATGACTTTTTAGATGAAAGCTGACAGGACAAAGAATGCCTGTTTTCTATAAAACAGTGATCCCTAGCAGCCCTAGCACAGAGGACTTTTTGCATCTGATATGAAAATGAAGGCACACACTAGTTAGATTGCTTGCCTCCTCACCAAGCCTCATTCTTCGTCGGTCGGTCGCTCGCTTATGGTC
Organism: Ascarosepion bandense; assembly: GCA_037127315.1. Classification (NCBI taxonomy): domain Eukaryota; kingdom Metazoa; phylum Mollusca; class Cephalopoda; order Sepiida; family Sepiidae; genus Ascarosepion; species Ascarosepion bandense. Next base: position 2,131,585 of record JBBBDQ010001566.1, on the reverse strand, counting down.
CTTACAAGAAGATTGAAAATGAATAAAATTTGCCATTTGCTACAATTTCATTTTTTTTTCCTTCCTTCGGTAACAATTTGGCCGAAGAATCATTTTCATTATATTAAGCCATAAGCATTCGATTGAAAGAAGCTTGCAAACAAACCTGCAGTCTGGTCTGAGCTCTAATTCATGTGAGACTCAGCAGACTTACCATGGTAACTTGTTTGTCTCTGATGAAAACCAATTTCAGAGAACAAACCAGCAAACACTTGATAAGTCACTGATTCAATGAAAACAAACAAAAGAATTAAGAAGTCAGTCAGTCAGTCAGTTAAGTGCCATACATGATACATGCTTTGGACAATCATGTCTCAAAAGAGATGACTGACTGGGCAGAAGATTATCCCGCAGTAGGTTACCATTGCTTTCTGTGGTAGACTGGTTGCCAGCTAAGGCTATAGAACACAATCTGTACGCCGTTTAACTCATAGCTGGAGGGAGAGGAGATAGATTATATTACATTATCATATTAAGTATAATAAGTGGGGGATCGGTTTATTACTTCATAACAATAGAAAACCGATCCCCCACTTTATGCCCAGTAGAGGCTTTAATTATGCTTTCAACTATTATATTCAGTCAGTCCATTAAGTGCCATACATGATACACATGTTGAACAATCATGTCTCAAAAGAGACATGACTGACTGGGCAGAAAATTATCCCGCAGTAGGCTGCCATTGCTTTCTGCAGGAGACAGGTTACCAGCCAAGGCTATAGAACCCAATCTGTCCTATTATTTAAGCCATAACTGGAAGGAAGAGATGGATTTATACCTTTCCCAAGGGTATCTGTGCATAAGTGAATGCAAGAAATTCAACTGGAATTCAAACTCAGATCCCCGATTTGTCGTTCCGAGTCGATATCCACTGCACCACAAAGCACGTCCCAATTTAAAAGTACATAACGAATAAAGAATTATTAATCATTCTACATTGTCTGATTAACAATTTTATGGCAGGAAAGATTTCTAGCAGTGAATTGTAGGAAAATAAGTGATTTTCATTCTCATACTGTGTTCATGTCTATTTGAGCTTGTATTGTCAAGCATACTCAGGTAACAAAAACCTTGAATCAAGGTTACCACCACCAAAGTATTATCAACTCGGACTCAGTAGAAACATGACCAGTAATAGCAGAGTATTACTAAAATAAAGAACCAGACAATATAGATATGGTTAAAGGAATAAGAACAATTTAATTTCACAGACTTAATAAAGTTTGGTTCAAAATTTTCTGAAGGTTTCCCCAGATCAGCATTCACCTGACTGTTGATTGATTTTCCAAGGTTTATCAACCCATTGCAGGTTATTTAAAGCCAGAAAATATTTTTAGATTGTAAGAATTGTTTTTTTTCTTTTTTTGAGGGGAGGGGTGATTTAATGATAACAGGTGAAGAGGCTCATCCCTTGTTTCCTGGTTAGGATGTGGTTTCCAGTTTTTCTCTTTTCCAATCTTTTCACTCTTTTTTTCTTATTTTATTTTTTTCAATTGGAGTAGATAGACTAAACTATCGCCCGGTTCACACTCCACCCATGTCTATTGAACAGGTTATGAGGCTCATCCCTTGTTCCCTGTTTAGGATGTGGTTTCCGGTTTTTCTCTTTTCCAATCTTTTCACTCTTACGTAGCCCCCTGCGCATCAGTGGCATTTCGCCTTGCTTGGGGTGATATGATTAAAAAAAGAAAGAAAAAAGCCTTAAGCAATAGCTGGAGGGGAAGAGCTGAATTCATATCTTTCCCTAGAGTATTTGCATATAAGTGAATATAATGAACCTAACTGGAACTAGGCTCTTCGATTAACATTTCCAAGCCATTATCTATTATACTACCCATAAATCCAAGCTTACAGCACCTGGTATTCCCAAAAATTACCCATCAAGCTACTGATCAGGCTCAGCTTTGCTTAACTTTAGTGACTGCACAGGAACCTGTGTTTCAATGTGATGTGGCCATAGGCCAACAGTCACCTACAAAAAGGCCAGATAGTGTAATGGCCAAAACATTGTGATGTAACAAAAAAGATGAGGACATTAGTCCAAATATAAATAAAATTAAATTTATCAACCTTTACTAATGCCATCTAGGTTTTTTTCTTATTTAGTTGCTGCACTTTTACACTTTATTTTAGTAAATAAAATTAAGTTTATTAACACGATTTTTACTACCAAGGAGGGATGAATCCTTATATAATACCATCTATGTTTTTGATAGAATTATTATTAGAAATTGCTATAGAAGACTACTGATGTTTTGGGGGGTTTTTTTTGCAAATAAAATTAAATTTATTAAACTATTGTAAGAAAATAGCAATAAGGGGTTCAAATGTTTGTCTTTTTTAAATCTAAAAAGTATATGTTCGTAATTAGAAAGGTCATTAATCAGTTTCACAAAAAGAAAAAAACCTTTCATTTGTCATCCAAAGCCTTCTTTTGCTGGGGTAACAAAGTTTCTGATTGGTCAAGATTAGCAAATGCAAAAAACTACCATATTTCATGATACCTAATCTTGATTCTGATTTGCTTTTTCAACAGATAGTACACAAATTCTTTTTCAAAATCCTTTTCTTTATCACAACTTTGAAGAGTGATACAAATGTGCAATCTTTTTTCTCCATTGAGTAGCGTAATAAATTACACAATTGTTCTTTTGTTTTTTAAACCAAGAAAAACAGATATAAAAATCAAAGATATCATGAAGGTTTTTAATGCCATAATAACAATAATAAATATAGATAGCAGTTGCCTTAAATAAAAGGCTTACGGCCTATCACGTTGAATACACTGGTTCCCACTCGATCACCGAAGTTAAGCAACGTTGAGCCTGGTCAGTACTTAGATGGTTGACCACTTGGGAATACCAGGTGCTGTAAGTGTTTAGTGACGGATGTGCTTGCTTACAGCCATATCACGTTGAATACACCGGTTCTCGCTCGATCACCGAAGTTAAGCAACGTTGAGCCTGGTTAGTACTTAGATGGGTGACCACTTGGGAATATCAGGTGCTGTAAGCATTTAGTGACAAATGTGCATTGTGGTGCAGTGGATATTGGCTTGCAAAGAGAAATCGGTGAGCTGAGTTGAAATTCCAGTTGAATACCCTGCATTCTCACTTAAGCAGTGGCACCCTTGGGAAAGGTATTAATCCGTCCCCTCCCTCCAGTTATGGGTTAAATAACAGGGTAGGACTTGGGGACCCTGCCCTTAAAACCAAATCCCAATGAATTTTGATACTCAAAAAGAAAAAAGTATTACTAGACACAAAACTTATATAAAAACAACAATAAAATTGTTGAAAGAAAAAGGTGTTACCAGCAATAAATAAATAAAATTTAGTTGGCAATAAATGACCCACCGAAGTTGATATGCCATAAAAACAAAACAACCAACCAACCAACCTGAAATAAAAATATGGAAAATGATGCACATATGCATCAAAGAGTATATGCAATAAGATGCATATATGCATCTTGTAGCAGTAAATTCATTAATTTCAATTCTTACTCATCACTCACCTGATACTAACTGCGGCTGAGATATCAACTCCCAGAGGGTGTGGCCGGGGCAAGGAAGCAACAAAATGTAAATTCTGGGCATCAAAGACACGAATGACACCATTAGCACAACCAATGAAAACATGTTCTTCACCTACAGCCATTCCAGTAGCATTCTTAGCCTGGAAAAAGAAAAAAAATTAATAAATACAGAGGCTTTTAATGGTTAACTGTCAAAACAGTCAAATGTAACTGCTACTTCTACTATATCAGTTTCTTTTTTCACACTTCCCGCCCATGGGACTCCTTTCCATATACTACTTGCTTCCCTGATAGCTACAATCTGCAGAAGTTAAGTGTCATGTCAATTACCATCGTTTATCTCCTTTATTACAATCTTTCGCTTGTCCTTCTTCCAACCCCACCCCCCGCAGTACCTTGCATTATCATCTACAAATTTCAAATATTCTTATATAATTTGAACAGCGTTCAATAAAAATGACACTAAACATTCAGTAACCTTTGTTTTGTCTTTGGCTTCTTATAGATCCTTCATTTATGAATATGTCCTACAAGTAACATACTGTTAAACTCCTGCTGGATTCACTTTGGTAACCTTCATTCCAAGATGGCACATTCTTCTTCCTGGGGGATATATATATAATCCAAAAGAAAAAAAAAAAAAAAAAGGACGAGCAAAACCAGATCCTATTAATACTAATTTTATTAATATTAGAAATGATCCAGGTGGAGGGCAAGATGTAAATAGTATTATCTATTTACAGAGCCAAATATGTATATTATATCAAAAATATTTTGAATACTACATTCATTAAATCACTATTTCAGCAAGAAAATTCTCACTTCTTCAGAAAAGATCAAAAACAATTTTATTATTTCAAATATGGTACAAAAGTTCACATACAAAAAGGAGCCCTGAAACATACTAATACACAGGAAGTTTAAAAAAAAAAAAAAAGAAAAAAAGAAGGGGGGTTAGAAAGAAAAATTTTTTTTAAATTTGTCATTCAGACATAAAAAAACAGAGGGGCAGAGACAGAGATTCATGACTAGATATTAGGAGACTTTTAGATTACGTCGGGATTAAAGAATAAAAAATTAAACTGTTTCACAGAAATAAAAGTGGTGGGGGGAAAAAAGAAAAAGAGAGAACAAATAGGGGTAGACAGGGGAAAAGTTAAAGAGGACATAAAAAAAAAATTTCAGTAACCAAGGTGACAGTTTACGAAAAAAACTTATTTGATATCAATACCAGGAAATCAAAATTTGACTTACATCCATTCATTTTTCTTTCAGTCTACGGTTTCGCTTTAACTGGAAACAACTATTGCTTTTAGTCTTTCGTGCCAACGTACAAAGAGTCTGAGCTCCAGGACCATGGATTAGTTTTAAAGCTTTCATTACACCCAAGCAAAGCTGGGTGTATACTGCTAGTTTTAGATAAAGCCTAAAAGGCAAGATGTTTGTGTGTGTGTGTTTATCTGCCTGTATTTCAGCCCTTTTATTTTAGAGCCAAACCTGAAGCAAAAACTAAGTAGGTATAATTGTAGTTCTTAGTCTCAGCCATGATACCATTTACTCAGATGACTTATTTAGCCTTCAAAATTCAGTTTACGACAAAAAAAACTTATTTGATATCGATACCAGGAAATCAATATTTGACTTCCATCCATTCATTTTTCTTTCAGTCTACAATTTCACTTTAACTGGAAACAACTATTGCCTTTTAGTCTTTCGTGCTAACGCCCAAAGAGTCTGAGCTCCAGAATCATTGATTAGTTTTAAAGCTTTCATTACACCCGAGCAATACCGGGCTATACTGCTAGCATATATATATATATATATATATATATATATATATATAGCCATCTGCAGACAAATTTGTTTTGCTGTACCACAGCTCATATATCACACACACACACACACACACACACACACACACAATAGATATACAGGGTCCGCCATAATTAACTATATATTTTCATTTGTTTGTAACCTTGTTGATACTTATGCTTTTTTTCCCTTTCATGCGTCATTTGAAAACAATCTTTTTATATATATATATATATATATATATATTTAGATATAAATGTTTTTTTTTATTTCCATCTTAGATTTACATTATTTACACACTATTAACAAAAGAGTAAAAAGATCACAGTTTTGAAGTGGTTCTGATTCTTTCACCAGATTAGACCTATCCCGACTTTTTCCTATGGGGCAGTCACAAAGCCAGTCTTCCCAGGAAAGCCCCATAGCATCACTAAAATTAAGGAACAAATCCGAGCTGACGTTGCTCAAGTGTTGTTTAAGGTGTGTGCCAAAATATGCCAATCAGTCCATGAAAGACTAACAAAGTGCACTGAGGTTTTTACATTGCAAAAAAACTTAAGCGTACCCTTTGTTAGTTTCTATATTAAATGTTGCTTACTTCTTCCATGTTTTATTTATTATGTTGAAATAAAATTATGAAGTTACTTATGGCAGCCCCAGTATATCAGGCTTTGTTTAACTGAGTCCTTCATGGCCAAGCAGACTAAGACGGGTCAGATCAATTGACAGTTTCCCCAAGGGACACAGGTCTGAATCCTACTGAAGGACACATATCTTCCTGACAAAATTTCTTGATTATTCAGGCCGGTAGATATAAATAAATATACTGTTTAATTATAAAGAAAAAAAAATATATGAGTATCTATTAAAAATTTTTTAAACGAATAGATTAAAAATATGTCAAAGATAATCTATATCTTAACAGATTTCTTAAATGAAAAAATGACACATATATCCATATACATGTATATTTATACACACAAACATATACACACACACATTTTATATATATATATATATATATATATATATATATATACACACACAGATAATAGACGGTCCTGGGTATTTTTTTTTTTCATCATTTCACCCCAAGTAAGGCATTCCACTGCCACTATTGCACATGGGGTTATATAGGGAAAGGTAAAGAGAAAGAGTGGTTAGATATAGGAAATGTCAGAAGGAGGGTGATAGATGGGTAAGGATACCGAGGCTGAGGGTTGGGCAGGTGGGAAGAGCGTTTGAGAGAATGGATGCGAGTTAGTGTGTTAGGAGGTGTCTATTGACCTTACATTTAAACTCCTGGAGATTGTAGCCGTCGGGGAACCAATCATGTGGAAGGGAATTCCACAGTCGGGAAGTGCGAAAAAAGCAACTGTTGGAGTAGAAATTGCGGTTACATTTTATTGGTTTCACTGTAAAAGGGTGGGATTTAGTTGCTAATTTAGTATCTCGTGCAAATTCGTACCTAGGGGGCACCAGTGATCTAAGTTCATCGGAGCAGAAGCCATGAAAGTATTTATAGAAGAGACAGTCTGCCAAGTCGGTATTGATCACATTAAGGCCTCTGAATGGCTGATTGTGAAAAACATGTTCCCAGGTCAACCCAAACCCGGAGTGGTAGCACCTATTAGGATCCCAACTAGAGGCAAATAGTTAACCCTTAAACAGGGTCAAAACACTATGACGGTATAAAAATAAACTTTTATAGAAAAATATATATTTTTGAAGGAAAAATATTACCAACAATACATTTTTTTGAAAGAAAAAAATTATTACCATAACACATTTTGAAGGGGAAAAAATTATTTGCATAATACATTATTGAAGGAAAAAAAATTATTACCAGCAATACATTTTTTTAACACAAAACTAGAAAACACCTTCAGTTTTCTAAAATAAAAATTTTAATCAAAATCTGACTAAATCAACCTTCTTACTATAACCAAACATTAAAAGATACTTTAAAACCCTACCTTTTTGGCATTAAATAACCCAAAGAGGTCGCTATGTCATTAAACAAAACTCAAACAGATAACAGACTGAGAATAAATTTTTTCATTCAGCCTACCATTTTTTTTTCCCAGTGAGCAATCGTAAGGCTTACCACCCATAAGCGACCCAAGCAGAAAGAGTACATTTTTGTCTCATGTACATCAAAGATATATGGACCAAGTGAAGCTGAAAAATATGCAGCGAGGAATCTTTTCTTTTTTTTTTTTTCCAAGACGGTTGCTCAATGATTGTGGAATTCATGCCTTTGATGCTCACAATAGACATCCTGTCATCCCAATAAAAAATGAAATATGTATAAGATAAACGGGCTCAGTTTATGGTAAACCTGATTTTTATAATAACTTCAGACCTATTATTGTCTAGCTTTGTAAATTAAAATCTCAAAGGAACTTGCATGCCAGTTAAAGAATTTTAGATGCCTATTTGTGGTGCAGTGGATATTGGCTCAGAATGAGAAATTGAGGAGCAGAGTTCGAATTCCAGTTGAATTCATTGCATTCCCTTACACACAAATACCCTATTGAAAGGGTATTAATCCATCTCTTCCTTTCAGTTATGGGTTAAATAACAGGACAGATTGGGTTCTATAGTCATGGCTGCCAACCAGTCTACCGCAGAAAACAATGGCAACCTACTGCAGGATAATCTTCTACTCAGTAAGTCATGTCTTGAAAGAGACATGATAGCCCAACGTGTGTATCACATATAGCACTTAATTGACTGACTGAATATAGTAGTTGAACACATAATTAAAACTTCTACTGGACATAAAGTGGGGGATCAGTTTTATATTGTTATGAAGTAATAAACTGGTCCCCCACTTATATAATCTATCTTCTCTATCCAGCTATGAGTTAAATGGCAGGACAGATTGGGTTCTATAGACTTAGCTGGCAACCAGTCTACCACAAAAAGCAATGGCAATCTACGGAGGGATAATCTTTTACCCAGTCAGTCATGTCTCTTTCAAGACATGATCGCCCAAGTGTGTATCACATATAGCACTTAACTGACTGACTGAAGTGAGAATAATGAACCCAACTTGAATTGGAACTCAGCTCTATGATTAATATATCCAAGTAATCATCAATACACTGTCCTGGCTTGACATTGCTTAAATTTGGTGATTGTACAAAAACAAATGTTTCAATGTGATGTGGTTGTAAGCTTAATAAAAAGCAAGGGATTAGGAGATGAAAAGAGCATGATAAAAATCATTATAAAGAAAAGAGAACACTAAAAGAACAGGATTCAATGAGACAGAAGATAATGATTGCCATTGCATCAAAATTTAGAAGTTCAAAGTTTACTGGTAAGCAAGAATCCAGAAAAGAGCTCCATCAGCAAAGAAGTTTGAGAGAAGAAACTTAACATAAAACTTAAAGTCACATCTAGAAAATTCTAATCTAAAATGAAGAGACCTAGCTGCCAAACTAGTACTGCCTTTAAATTAAACCTCATCAGAAAAGTTACAATGAAAGTATTTATAGAAAAGACAGAGAAGCTATATTAAGCTGGTGGGAAAGTAACTGAAGCTGAGATACCAGGTCAGGAACAATAATATTGCAGATCTTTTTTTAGATTTTGTCAAGAATCTCTAGAAAGATAAAATTCTGAAGATTTTCAACAAATGGTATGGTCACCACATTCATTCAGCTTGAGCCCATTTATAGAATGTAGCAAAAAGGTCGATATGCATACAATGTCTTGCATCTACAAATATCAGAGAGGAAGCTATGAGATGTGATAGCTTAACATCTGTACAAAGGTGCTCCCTAACACTTCTGAAATTGATACCAAGCAAGAAGGGGATTCTACACTATACTAAGTGCCAATCACATAACTAATGGCAACAGCAGTCCCTGAACAGAACTTGGAAATCAATGTTGTCGGATGGGAGTGGAGGATGAAGCGACAAACAAAGTCCAAGTTGATTTGTTAGCAGCTGTCAATAGAAGATTCTGAAAAGACATCTATGTCGATTGTCCAATCCTCGATGTTATCTTGGATTGTTACCTGTATCTCCAGCCTTCATTGTCTGTGTCTTATATTACAGTTTTAGTCAGCATATCATGCTTGACAGGATGTGCGTTGTGGTGCAGTGGATATCGGCTCGGAATGAGAAATCGGGGAGCCAAGTTCAAATTCCAGTTGAATTCATTGCATTCACTATCGCGCAAATACCCTTGGGAATGGTATTAATCCGTCTCTTCCTTCCAGTTATGGGCTAAATAGCAGGACAGATTGGGTTCTATAGCCTTGGCTGGCAACCAATCTACCACAGAAAGCAATGGCAACCTACTGCGGGATAATTTTCTGCCCAGTCAGTCATGTCTCTTTCGAGACATGATCGCCCAAGCATGTTTCACGTATGGTACTTAACTGACTGATCATGCTTGACAACATATGCAAACCAAGACAGCTAAATTTAATAATCAAATGAAGTGGTTCTCTGGGGGTGGAGATATAAGTGTCTTATCCAGGCTCCCAATATAACAGCTTTTTTGAGTATTTATTTTAGTTTTTTGCAACCCAAATTCCAGTCATTAGATTCCATGTCTTACAGCCACACATCAGGACTGTTTAGCTTGTGAGTGTAAAAACATGAATATATTAACATCAAAGGCCAATTATATTGAAGTTTAACAGCCACCCCTGCTACATTATATGAATAATTGCTCTGTTCGTGTTTCAAATAATTCCTTATCACTGATAAATGTTTAATGATTAATGTTATGATTCTTTCTATAATTAATATATTTTTCTAGTAAAATTATTTTCGGTCTATTGACATTATATGAATAATAGCTATAATGTTTGTTTTAATTTCTGGCCACTGGCAATTCTTTCATTCTGATTTTCAATGGAAAATCAGAAAATTTACTAAAAAAAATCTAGCTAAAATTTGAAAAAATTCAGTGTTTAATTATCAAATTGTTTCTTTATTGCCAGGAATATATAGTTTGCAAGTTTAAAAATGTGATTGAATCTGTGTAGCAGAATAAGGGAAAATTTAGTGATTAGCAATGAGAAAATCCCAAACCTTGCTTACAAATATTATGTTTGAATGCATTTGGCATTCACATTGGTATTTTAATACAGTTAGGTTTGTTTGACTTTCTTTTTAATCCCAGAATTTGCTGGGTAAATGCCCATTTCTAAGGAAAGCATTTTAACACATTCAGTACTAAACGGCATTCATTTTGTTTTTAACATTTTGTTATGACTAATACTTGATTTTCTGAGCAATACCCTTTAGTCTCAATGAAAATCTCCATTTTTCTGTGCTTATAGTATAAGCTTCAGAAGAAAAAAAAAAAAAAAAAAACAACCATCACAATTTTTTTGATCAAGAGACATAACTCATTGTAGATAAAATTTTTATAGATATTGTGGCAACAGTAGTCAAAACTTTATGGTGACCATCAGTTTCACACCTCAACAGAATTTTCAGCAAATTGCATTAAGGTGTAAAACTGGCAGTCAGCATGCAGTGTTGTAATTAAATTATCTATTAATAGAAATCATATGTATTTCAATTTTACTATTAAATCCTATTTGTTGCTATATACATGAGATAGAGCTGTTTAACAGATCATATATTTATGAAGCAAGTATTACAGATAGAGCTTTTATAGACATAGACGGTGTGACATTGCATGTTGACAATCAGTTTCAAACTTCAATGCAATCTACAGATCAAGACAACACTTGGTCTGAAAATAATACTGAGAGATAAAATCATGCAGTATTGATTCCTATGTCCACTCCCTCTTTCTCTCACACACACACACTATATATATATATATATATATATATATATATATATATATTGGGCATGTATAATGACAATATACATGCTAAAAGTGTGCTGCCTTCTACCGAACACCCATAGCCCAGAGGTAGAACGCTGACTGATGCCAATTCGGTCGGGTTTCAATCTCGAGTTAAAAGCAATTGGAATCTAACCCTACTGATGAGCTGTGATACAGAGAAACAAATCTGCCTGCAGATGACTATATATATATATATATATATATATATACTACCAGCCATAATTATTAGGCTACCCCAGTGTTTTAAAAAGAAAAATGTATTTCATACTATTTTTTTGTATTTATTGCCAAGTAAATTCATCAGTGTAGCTAGACACACACACTTGCTTCTGGCTGGAATCAAAACTTGAACAATTTGATGTCAGTTGGAGTCACTACCCACTAAGCCATAGGTGCATGGAATCAGAAAAGGGAAAATTTAACGCGTTGTATATAAGCAGAGTATACATACGCCAGTCACCAAAAGAACTCGATTCATTTCTGAAGTGTAATGCATATATCACAGAAATACACACATGCATATATATATAGATGTGTGTATGAGAGAGAGATCTCAGCCTGTGGCACCTTTAGAAAAGGCCTGATAAGTGCATCACAGGAAACTCAAGCCCTGTGAGTGTAATTGGGTAGACAAACATTTTTCAGTTGTTGATGATTGTGCTAGAACAGTCACAATCCACTACGACCAAGGGTTTGAATATGCTAGCCCAGTTCAAATTACATACTCTCTCCCAGAAAATGTAACAGAGGTTTGTTTAGTTTAGTAGCAGTACAAACCACAGGTCGTCTGTGAGTTCAGCAGGCATCTGTAAAAAGAATTTGCTAACTGCCCTGGTTTATATGAGAGAGAGAGAGAGAGAGAGAGAGAGAGAGAGAGAGAGATATTGAGAGAGAGATATTGAGAGAGAGAGATATTGAGAGAGAGAGAGAGATATTGAGAGAGAGAGAGAGATATTGAGAGAGAGAGATAGATATTGAGAGAGAGAGAGAGATATTGAGAGAGAGAGAGAGAGATATTGAGAGAGAGAGAGAGATATTGAGAGAGAGAGATATTGAGAGATATTGAGAGAGAGAGATATTGAGAGATATTGAGAGAGAGAGATATTGAGAGATATTGAGAGAGAGAATTGATATTGAGAGATATTGAGAGAGAGAGAGATAGAGAGATTAGAGAGAGAGAGATTGAGAGAGAGAGAGATATTGAGAGAGAGAGATATTGAGAGAGAGAGATAGGAGAGAGAGATATTGAGAGAGAGAGATATTGAGAGAGAGATATTGAGAGAGAGAGAGATATTGAGAGAGAGAGATATTAGAGAGAGAGATATTGAGATATTGAGAGAGATTGAGGAGAGAGAGAGTGCAATGAATAACTTGTGTAAAATACAAAATACAATTAACTGCCAAAGACAAAAATTTCTACAATAATTAATGAATTAATAGAGTCAAGTAATAAAACACTTAAAATACTTCTTTAACAACAACAATGACAAGGATAAGACAAATGGAAAATAAAAACAATAAAACAAAAGATAAGAATTATAAGGAAAAGCTTTTGCTAAATACTTACCCTCAATTCAACCCATTTGTCAAGTAAACGTTTCTGGTTGAATTCACACAGCAGGCCTGACTGGGTGATCGTGTAGGTGTTGTCAGCCATGGCACCTTTGCCACAGGCCACATCACTAAAAAAATTGTTTTTCTGTTCCCCGAGAATTCCAGAACGGCCCATTAATGGCACCGTTTCATTTATCTGCAAAACAAACGTCAGTAGCATATAAATTCACTTACAAGATGGGAATCCATAAGAAACTTCTTTTTTGCTTATAAGACAAACGTTAGTAACATAAATTCACTTACAAGATGGAATCCATAAGAAACTTCTTTTTTGCTTATAAGACAAACGTTAGTAACACAAATTCACTTACAAGATGGGAATCCATAAGAAACTTCTTTTTTGCTTATAAGACAAACGTTAGTAACACAAATTCACTTACAAGATGGGAATCCATAAGAAACTTCTTTTTTGCTTATTGTTGTTTTTTCTGTTGCACTTTGTTGACATCATCTACAGCTGAATATATCAGTCAAACACACCCTTATCCTTTGTTGAGTTTTATCTACAGCCAGATGTACAATTACATCTGCCATTCAAGGTGATATTATATATACAAGTGGACACTGATGTCAATACTTAGCAATCTTCAAGCATGAAACAAGTCTGTCGTCCCAAAATGTTTATCTCAGTGTCCACTTATTATATTTAAATATATTATCACTGGTAATGAGCACATTCACACAAAAATATAGCACACCTTGAAACAATATTTTAGTTGTGTGTGTGTATGTATAAAACAAACAAAAGAAGTTTTGAGACTTTTTTTTTGATGAGAAACATTTATTTCAATACAATACAAAAGTATTTTCTTCAAAGCAGAACACAGACTTCAATGCTCCAGCTGTAGCGCTCCACCCACTTCTCGAGTGCACCTTCCTTGTAGTGCTCCAAAGTCAAGTTGTTCATTATTCTCATCAGAGCTTCTTTTGTTTCCACCAAATCCTCAAGATGTTAACCCATAATCAGTCTTGATCAGTTAATAACTTTTTAATAAACCTTTGTTTAAATCTTGGCAAAAACACTTCAGAAATATTAATTGTATATTTCCTGTAGAGGAGTAAGACTCCACACTGCAACCCTACCCACCAAAAAAAAAAAAAAAAGTTACATAACATGTAAATGTTGAAACTCAAAGATAATCAACCAATCCCTGAACTAACAAAGACTTATAGACTAAATAATCAATAATAATCCTGAATAAACTAGACTTCTGTATGATGGCTGTAACTCAATTTCCAGTATCGCAATTGCTTGATTTATCTCCGAATACAGACAAGTACAAATGTAGCTTTTTGTGCTGCTAGGATCTTACATTTTCTTGCACAGTGTGGCAATGATGGGTGCTTCTTTTAATAGTTGTTGCATAAATATTTTGGTTCATTTTTAGAATGTTTTAGTCCAGCAACTGAGGCTTTCGTTTTTTTTTGTTTTTTTTTCATACTTTTTTTCAGTAGAAATGCTACATGGTGCAGAGTAAATGACTTCTGCCTGTGGTAGCTTTGAGGATTTTTTAGGCCTTCCCTATACTAACCATATTACACACATATATATATATATATATATATATATATATGAAAAGGAATGGTGAGAATATAAGGAAACCAAAAAAATTAAGAAAAGAAATAACCACAAACTTCTACACACAGACAAGAAAAAAGAAAAACAATCCAACACTCAAAGATCACATAATGTTTTTTTTTAAACTTAATATAAAAATAACTCCAATGAGAAAATTGGCAGACAATTGCAAAAATGTTTGTCTACAAAACTCCAGAATCGAGTTGCTTAAAATGGCTTCAATCAGCTAAGTGACAAATTTTATTGTAATAATCATATATCATAACTTAAAAAAAAAAAAAATGATTTTGACTAATATACCAACAGCTGCTGACATGTAAAAATCAACCAATTTGACAAGAGATGCACATTCACTAAGGTTATTAGGTTTGCATTCTAAACCAACAATCCATTGCTATACTGCTCCATTATTTTGATCTTGTACCAGACAATGTTAATCAGATACAAGATCACAAAGTGAATAATGGAGCCAACAGTGGGATTTGGGGACAAGAGAGATCGAGACTGACTTAAGTTATCAACTCTGTTTCATTGACTGTTTTATCACATTTAGATTTAACTGAACCGAGAGGAAACCTAAAGGAAAAACTTAAGTTTCTTTATAAATTGTAAGAAAAAAAAAATTTTAAATGAAATACTCATATTCCTTAATGTTTCTCTATTGCTCAATTTAAAAAAAAAAAAAAAAAAGTAAAATAAATAGTACTGTCACTTTGAAATTTATTCAGGAAATAAGTGGGGTTATGGGTAAGGAAGAAAGAATTAAACAGACAGACAATACAGGCATCACCCTATCCTGCAAAGTCATCCCGCATGCAAATGTTAATAGTTGGCAGCATAACTGTTCTTGATTTGTATTTCTTTTCCTTCGTAAATCCGAAATAATAGTCACTACATTTGCTTATGCATGTGAAATTCCAAACTATAGGTTTCTTTTTTTTTTTTTAAATAGCAGCCTTCCAAATCGACGTGTTACTCATGGCTCAACAACCATCATCCTCTAATACAAAAAAAACAGAGAAAAACAAAAAATAAATACAGGGATAAACACCAGAGCTGAGTTGATTAAGGCATCCATCTAATACGTTCAAGTGTAAGACAGGTTACAAGATGTGGAACAAAACTTTTTTTCATACAACATTCCTATTTTTTACACCTACTTCGTTTGCCAAGTTGTTGTATATTTATCAGTTGGTATTCCAAAACATTTACTGGAAGCAAACTTCCTGCCTATAGAGAGAATTAAGCAAGTACACAAAAATAAAAAGGGCATAAAACAAGGATGAGTTTTCTTGACAGATTTATTTAACCTTTATAATGAAGGATTCCAAGAAAACTAGAAGTCCAACAGGATTTATTGGTAGGCATAACTTAAATATAAAATACACAGATGACATCATGTTCATAGCAGACACAAGGAAAACTGCAGGAATTCCTAGACAGATTCATAAAGGAATGCAGAAAGAATGGGCTGACCATTAATTAGAAAAGAATATATTCAACTTTTAACAAGAGAAAAAGCTCAAGAAGCAAGCTACATATTGCAAATGTCAAAATGATACAAGCAGAGAAATGTAGATATCTAGGATGTGGCACCAAAATCCAGATTTGCAGGAGAATAACAAAAGATGCTTTTCAAAAGCTAAACAAAGTATTAAGAAAGAGGCCCATTCAAGAAGCGGGTGGAGTGCTAAAAGGAGGCCCATTCAAGAAGCGGGTGGAGTGCTAAAAGGAGGCCCATTCAAGAAGCGGGTGGAGTGCTAAAAGGAGGCCCATTCAAGAAGCGGGTGGAGTGCTAAAAGGAGGCCCATTCAAGAAGCGGGTGGAGTGCTAAAAGGAGGCCCATTCAAGAAGCGGGTGGAGTGCTAAAAGGAGGCCCATTCAAGAAGCGGGTGGAGTGCTAAAAGGAGGCCCATTCAAGAAGCGGGTGGAGTGCTAAAAGGAGGCCCATTCAAGAAGCGGGTGGAGTGCTAAAAGGAGGCCCATTCAAGAAGCGGGTGGAGTGCTAAAAGGAGGCCCATTCAAGAAGCGGGTGGAGTGCTAAAAGGAGGCCCATTCAAGAAGCGGGTGGAGTGCTAAAAGGAGGCCCATTCAAGAAGCGGGTGGAGTGCTAAAAGGAGGCCCATTCAAGAAGCGGGTGGAGTGCTAAAAGGAGGCCCATTCAAGAAGCGGGTGGAGCTGCTAAAAGGGGGCCCATTCAAGAAGCGAGTGGAGTGCTAAAAGGGGGCCCATTCAAGAAGCGAGTGGAGTGCAAAAGGGGGCCCACTCAAGAAGTGGGTAGAGTGCAAAAAGGGGGCCCACTCAAGAAGTGGGTAGAGTGCAAATAGGTGGTCCACTCAAGAAGTGGGTAGAGTGCAAATAGGTGGTCCACTCAAGAAGTGGGTAGAGTGCTAAAAGGGGGCCCAAGAATGTTACAAGAAATGGGTGGGGTACTAAAAGGGAGCCCACTCAAGAAGTGGCTGGAGTGCTACAGCAAGAGCATTGAGGTCAGTGTTTTACTTTGAAGAAAATACTTTTATATTGTATTGAAATAAAAGTTTCTCCTAAAAAAATAGCAACAAAGAAAAAAGTGCTGAACTGGTGAGTAATATCAATCCTCTTAGATGCCAGTGAATCCTGTGCAATTTCATCACAGATAAAGACTTGAGGCAACAGAGATGTGGTTCTACAAAATGATGCAGATAACAACACTGACAAAGCACATGAGGAAGCTTAAAAAAAAATTAGGCAGAAAAAGAAAACACTAGTACTTAAAATTTCAAAGATATATAGTTAAAATTCCGGGAACACAAAAAAAAGAGGTCATGGAGAATTTTACAGTCAAAACATATTGGAGGTAAGAGAGAAACCTACCTAATGTAAATGAATTGTGTAAATGAACTGTGTAAATGAACTGTGTAAATGAATTTCAAAACAGGAAGAGACAAACAATACTTTGATTGTCTATGTCATGAAGGGACAAGGCAAATAAATTCAATCCTAGCTACAATTGACTATTTTCAGAGCATGTAAATGACAAAGTTTTAGAGAAAATGGAAACAAAAAGGACACTTATACTTATTGGAAAGAGGCTGTTGAAGTTTTTAGGACACATGAGGAAAGAGTGTTTGGAAAATTTAATACTCACAGGACAGTGTGAAAGCAAGAGAAAAACAATGCATAAAACAACTAGTGAGCTTAAGTGAATAGTGGAACAAGGTTTAGTAGAGATAAAAAAACAAAATTTATTATGAGAAAATTGAAGAATAACCATGATCACTCACATTCTGAAGAGACATGGCATATAGAAGTCAATACACAAACTAGAAAAGGCATGGAATGGTCCATTGTTATTTAGCTTCATTATGAATCCAGTGCCAAGTGGAAAAGGAAATAATTTTTTTTTTTTTTGAGTGCTAGCCCTTGAAAAGCACTCCAGATCTGCCATTTATTCATTTATATGGATCTAGATATGTTGCAATCTTGCTAACAAACCAGGCACTAGCAAAATTATAAGATAGCAGCCCTTTACATATGTTCGGTGATGTTTCGCCTGGTATGGGTGGATGTTTAGGTATGTGAATATTATAATTATTGTTATGAAATAATTGTTTGTTGTGTGGGTTTGTTATTATGCGGTTCGGTGTGATTTTGTGAGTGTACCGGATGTGCGCTGTGGTGCAGTTGATATCAGCTCAGAACGAGAAATCGGAGAACCGAGTTCGAATTCCAGTTGATTCCATTGCATTCATTTACGCACAAATACCCTTGGGAAAGGTATTAATCCATCTCTTCCCTCCAGTTATGGGTTAAATAGCAGAACAGATTGGGTTCTATAGCCTTGGCTGGCAACCAATCTACCGCAGAAAGCAATGGCAACCTACTGCGGGATAGTTTTCTGCCCAGTCAATCATGTCTTGAAAGAGACATGATTGCCCAAGTGTGTTTCACATATGGCACTTAACTGATTGACCTGATGTTTGGATGTGCTTGTGTGTTATAATAATGATGTGGTCAGAAATGTTTACATCTATTTTGTTTCTCCTATTCAAAAGACTAAAATGAACACACTGATGAGTTGCCATAATTTTACTTTGATTTTATATTGTACTCTTTAAAGCATTCTGCACTGTCATAGGCATTATTTTTTTTTTACATGTGTTTAAAGTAATTTATATATATTTCTGTTGGCATATAAAAAATATACTTGCGTTTAAATTTGCTATACTTATAGGAAAAGTATGCTCAAAATCATCAAGCGATTATATTCTGGTTTATTTTTTGTAGTTATTTTCGTCTAGCATATCTTGAATATTTTTTTAGTAATAAGTTTTATTCATAATGACTACAGCACCGCCTTTGTCTGCTTCCTTTATCATTATATCATTGTTCTTACGGATGTTTTCTCGTGCTCGTCTTTGCTTGTGTGTGAGATTGCTATGGGTGTTGTGTTTGTTTTGAAATCCTGTATCCCAGACTTTTTCAAAGAATATGTTCATTTCATTTGAATTGTTGCTTTTGTTAGGGCAATATTTAGATTTATTTTTTACTATTGAGTTATCTTAGTGTTGTTGTTGTTGTGTAATGTTTCAAGAAGTCTAAATTTCCATTTGAATACTTTAAGATCTTTTTTTAGGTCTGTAATGTTCTTTTGGGGGGGTGGGACAGAATTTTAAACCTAATTTTAGAAGGTTTATTTCCACTTCTTTTAAAGGGTATGAAAAAAGATTAATGAGAATGGGTTTTGTATTTTTTAAATTGGTCTTTTCCTTCGGATTGGATATTCTAAAAAAATGTTTATTAGTTGGTGAGGTATCCCTATTCATGTGTTTAGAAATTTCACGGTGGTAGGTGTTTGGGTTGAAGAATGTGGTGTTTGTATGTCTGGGTGGTCTTTAGTGGGTGAGTATTTCCGTACAGGGATTTGTAGTAGTAGTAGTTGTGGTGTTGTACATTCTGTGTTTTGGGAAATGTTTTATAGTTTTGTCTGTCTGCGTTATGAGACAGCGGCCCTTTACATGTGTTTGTTGATGTTTCGCCTGGTATGGGTGGATGTTTAGGTATGTGAATATTATAATTATTGTTATGAAATAATTGTTTGTTATGTGGGTTTGTTATTATGTGATTCGATGTGATTTTGTGAGTGTACCTGATGTTTGGATGCGCTTGTGTGTTATAATAATGATGTGGTCTGAAATGTTTATGTCTATTTTGTTTCTCCTATTGTTTTCCTGGGTATGTATTTTGTCCAGGGTTTCTTTTTTTAATAATGATCTGTTTGGTATGTCTTGTTTTTTTATTGTCCGATTCTTCCTGATTTCATCCATGTTATCTTCTTTTCCAGGATTTTCTGGGATTTTTCTTCCTCCTTACATTTGGATTCCCGTAATTCTGATAAGAATTTTTGTGCTTCTTTTGGGCAGGTATCTTTTATTTTTGTTAGAATTGTGTTGTGTATTTCTGTGGATTTGTTAGTATAGATTTTTGCTCTTTCCTCTTGTATATCAATATTTGCCCATAAATTGTTTAGACTTAGGGTCATTTTAATTTCTTTTTGTTGTTCAGTATCCTTGATCATTATTTCCAAAAAATTTTTTGGTAAGAAGGGATTTTCTCCTTTATATGCTCTGTATATGTAGGCAGTTTCTTTATTTTTCATAGCATTTTAAAAATGCTAGTTATATATATATATAACGCACCCAAAATAACTACTTTGAAACAGACAAGAGAAACTGACATTACCATCAAAAGTTATTCTCCTAAATTCTAAAATTTTGAATGTGACACATTCTGCTAAAATGCAGTAATATTTCTAGCAAAAAAAATTTTTATCTGATATATCAGGAAATTCTGTGGCATCAGGTCTGATATATATATATATAGAGAGAGAGAGAGAGAGAAAAGAAGTACCTTAACAAATGAGCATACTTGAAAAGATGCCCAAAACCTAATAAAAACAAAGTTTTATCATCAAAATTTTTGTTATTATCAAGAGGAAAGACCAAAGAATTTTTCTGTAAATTTTTTTTTTTAATCCTTTTTAGAACACTCAAAACTTTGGCAAAATTAATGTTTTTCTGGCATTCTTTGATAAAAGTCCGTGAAATTTGAGTGTCTTTTTGCAGCGAAAAATATACTGATTTACAAATTCTTGCAAAAATCAAATTGTGGCATTCTCATAAAACTTTCAGGCCTTATTCATAAATGAATTAAATTATCTTTTAAAACATTAGTTCAGAAAATTTTGTAAAAATATATATTTTTTTTTTTACGTCAGTTACTCCGCGTTTTAATTTAACTGCAAGATCTTCTAATGCTTAATATTTATATTAGTTATAAGGACAAGTATTCCAAGAATTTAAACCAATTTGTTTTTGGTCAAACAGGACCCCCAAGCTAAAAAAAAAAAAAAAGTTCTGAATCTTGAAATAAGAAATGAAATAAAGCTAAAACATTATTTAATTAGTAAAAGTCGTTAATTGCTTTTATGAATAAAATATATGCTTAGGCCATTAAACAAAGCAAAAAATGTTAAAAATCAGAATTTTTGTGACATGCATGTGTCTATTTTAAACAAAAAAATGAAATAAAATAGTTTAACTTTTTGTGTGAAAAGAGTGTTGTTTTGTGCATATCAAATTTTTTTTTTTTATATTTTAAAAAAATCGTAACGGACATTAGTGGACAATTGATGTTGGGTAGAGGATACAAGATTATTTCAGTTAGTCTGTACTGTTTTGACCTAGCTGAGAAATTCAATGTCACTTTTTATGATACCACAATCCACCCTCTCCAGATTTTTCGCATTCATTAATATGTCTGGATACATCTGTAATGGTGTCCTGTCTGTGCGAGTGGTGATTTATTTTACTGATTAAATCTAATACTTTTTGGCTAGTTGTCTGCCATGATTATTGGTTGTGGAGTTTATGGAAACTGCATTCACTGAGTTTGCTTAAATTTGTATTTGAACCAAGAATATGAGAATGTTCGTTTTTAAATTTTTACTCAAATACTCAGTAATCTTGTTGGCATTTAAATGAAGACACTAAGATGATGCATCATTAACTTTTGTGGTTCAATTAATTGAAATGTCTAGATTAAAATGATATTGTCTCTGATAGTTTTCTTATTAAACTGAAGATGGAATCTACACTATTTACATTATTTCTACTATTGTCCTCATTTTGTTGCCATTTGTACGATGTTTCAGCCGTTGTATGCTCTGGCCTTCTTCAGGTGCTAGGAATTTCGAACTGAACCCTTTATTACGGTCACTGGGGCATATCATTGTCATTCCTTTGTGCAAAGCCACTTTGGTAGTTATGAGTTATCTTCCTCTAATCCGACTAAGTTACTTGTTTAACACTGCTGTAACCTGGTATTGAACTATTGAATTGAGTTTGGTGGCTTTGTGATTAATTTGGAATTTTTTTTTTCTTTTTAAATTTGGAATTGTACAGAATGTGCCTTTCTTAGTTTAGATTCTTCAAAAACCAAAGCTTTATATTATGCCCTAATTTGTTAATTAGATCACAGAGTCCTTATATGAAATCTTTTGTTGGATCTTGGAGGTTTTTTTTTTTGGTTTTTTTTTTTTAAGAAATCTGTGTTGTTGAGTCAATTTTTTGTTTCAGCTAGATAATCCTTTGTGTCCATAATGGTGATTAATCCTTCCTTTTCAATTTGTTGGATCATTATATCTTTGTTTCTCTGCAGAGATTGCGTCAAACTCTTTCAGTTTGAAAAATGCATCTGATGATTGCACAACACATGAAACTCCAATTTGTATCATTGACATGGAACAATATGTATATTTATTAACATATATAAGAAAAACATTAAGGCAGACATGTTATTTCATGGTAAATCAGAAGTATGGCCTGTTTCAGGCGAACCATCATCAGCTTCCGTCTTTATTGTACAGAAGATTTTACACGATGATGGTTCACCTGAAATAGGCCGATACTTCAGATTTACCATGAAATAATGTGTCTGCCTTAATTTTTTCTTCTATTTTCTCTATATGTATTTATGTACATGCATATTTAGTGCTCTCTTAGAGTTATCCTACCACTTTATGTACAGGATACTCCTTTGGATTGTTCTATATCTACACCGCATGCTTATATATATATATATATATATATATATATAAAATGGCTCTGTTAATATTACATTGAGCCCTGTTTTATTAACACCTGAATAATAATACTATACATATGTGCATCCCATATGTACATAGAGTAATTCACATTGTTATAAATATTATTTTTAGTAGGCACATGAGTTACTTTCCCTGCTATAATTTTTTTCTTTCCTTTTATTAAACAAACAATGAAGTTAGTAACAACCAAGTGAGAAATCTTACCAAAGAAAAATTGTGCCTACAACAGGGATTGAACATGCAAACCACTTAAAGCCAATGAGTGCCGCTGCTAGTTTGGCCACAGAGACCAACTTGAGAGAGAGAAAGAGCAAGGTTTGAACAACTTATTTAAGAAGAGCAATTTTCACATTGGAATTTCGACAAATCTATACCTGCTAGATTCAGTTTTCTATGCAAAATGTAAACAAGAGTAAATTATTATTATTTGTTTGTTTGTTTTTTTTAAATATTTCTTATTATTGAAAATCTTATTTCTGGTTTCAATTTTATCAGGCTAATACTTATTTGACACACTCCAAAAGTGTACACTCTTGTAAAAGTACAGGAAAAATTGGAAATTAAATTTACATAGAAATATTATAATGCATTGGTATTTGCAAACAGGTATTTTTTTTTTTTAGTGATGATTTTCATGAGGTGTCAAAATATTTCAAAGCCATAAAATGATTTTTTTTTTTTTAATAATCATATCACCCCAAGCAAGGCATTTTACTGCTACTGTTTTGCAGGGCGTTACATAGGAGGAAAATTATGAGAAAGAATGACAGGAAGTGGGTAAAAGAAGGATGCGAATACTGATGAGAGTGGAGTGGGCAGAGAAAGGAGCATGAGAGAGAGAGAGAGGATGCAAGTTAGTGAGATAGGAGATGACTACTGACTTTACATTTAAATTCTTGGAGATTGTAGTTATCAGGAAAGCAAGTAATTTATTTACCAACACAAGAATAAAGGTCCAAAATCAAAACCATCAAGAAAGACAAATTAGCAACAGTTTTAATTAAAAAAATACAACAGTTACAAAACATTCATTAGAAAATAGGAACAACATTTAAAATAAACAACAACTTTTTTTTTTTTTTTTTTTAATCATATCACCCCAAGCAAGGCGGTAACGCCACTGATGTGCAGGGGGCTACATAAGAGTGAGAAGATTAGAAAAGAGAAAACCGGAAACCACATCCTAAACAGGAAACAAGGGATGAGCCTCTTCACCTGTTCAATAGACGTGGGTGGAGTGTGAACCGGGCGATAGTTTAGTTTATCTACTCCAATTGAAAAAAAAAAAAAAAAAAAAAGGAGTTACTAATTATGTCGATTGTTTCTTCAACTGGGACATTAGTAAAAAAGATTTTCAACATTGAGAAAAGCTAGGGTCCTACCTGTGGGATGTGTTACTAAATTTCATTCATTCATTAATTTTTTGATCTCCAAACTTATTAGTATCAAAAACATTCCTGATATTCACTTTTGAATGGCATAATCAATTTAATTGTTGAAATCAATCATGTTTTATTTTACAGACATGGTATCTGCACTCCATGTCTATCTTCGTACAGCTTAAGGTGGCACAGTTTTGAATTCAGAGTTATCCTTCTCCTAGATTAGATGCCAACTATGGCTAGAATGCACTGTTTGCCCTATTGTTTAACCTATAACAAATATCAAATTTTGTTTAGAAGTTATATTTGGGAAGAAGACATCAAGCAACGTTTCAGCCCAAAACAGGAAAAACACATCTTTAACTGTAAACTTATCTCATGAAGGATTATTGGTGCTACTATAAGGCCTACCTCTGTTTTCAACTATAGCGTGAGCTCTACCACAGCACTGAACTATAAGATTGTATGTGTATGCATAGTTATTTAAACCTTATATTAATATTTATATATCTATATACTATTTATATTAAAGGTGGAGAGGTAAAAATAAACGTGCTATCAAGTACAATACATATTTATTTTAGTGATAAACACTTTGTGTATCTTCTAGGAATGGCACAAATAGATCACGGGATTTTTTCTCATCTTCCAACAAGATGTAACTGGAAGAGTTTCAGTTTTGTTTAATGGCATATCAACCTCTGTGGGTTATTAATGCCAAAAAGTTAGGGTTTTAAGTTATACTGAGAAGGTTGCTTTAGTTAGAGTTTAATGAACATTTTTTGTTTTTATTCTTTTTTTATTTTAGAAAACTGAAAATGTCTTCTAGTTTTGTATTCAAAAATGTTTTGCTGAGAATAATTTTGTTTTTCCTTCAAAAATGTTTTATGGTAATAATTTTTTTTCAAAAATATATTGTTGGTAATATTTTTCCTTCAAAAATGTATATTTTTCTATAAATGTCTATTTTTAGGTATATATATATATATATATATATATATAAGTATATTTGCATACTTTCATCGTGTTTTGACCCCAGTTTTTTTTGGGTGGGGGGGCTTTAACTATTTGCCCATAGCTGCGACCCTAACAGGTGCTACCACTCTAGGCTAGGGTGGACCTGGGAACAACAGCAATTAAGAAGTGGTTCCATGCTCCCCAGAACTCCCAATCAGGGGCCTTGCTGCCGGATGCAGTTTACCGTCATGCCCAGGACCGTAACTGAAAGAACTGACAACCAATATCTCACATTTTCTTGAGAATCATCGTTTTAGCATCCAAGGACAATGATTCAATTGTCTGAGTGTGTGCTCTTGTTGCTGGATCCACATAATAGCCACATGAGGGGAAGGGCAAGGTAGACCTCCGTGCTGCACTTGATGATATATTGAGATAGACCAAATGCTATAGTAGCACCGAATTATTTTAGCATAAAGGAAAATATGAAAATCATTGTTCTTTGTGAAGAACAGCTTTTTTTTCTTTATTTTTATATGAAACATACATAGTAATTCAGTATGAATTTTATCATTTACACATTTTAGACAAATGTGTACACAATTCTGTACATAATAAAATATTCTTTATAAAGGAATATTTAATTCTGAAATGGTATGTGTATTGCTAATTAACGCCTGAAAGAAAAAATCATTTTATTAATACTACAACGTTTATTTAGATTATCATTAAAACTGAATTACTAACTGACTAGTATCATATGAATTGTCAACAATGAATGCAGCAGAGACATTTTTATGGATACACAAAGTAAACACAGAGATCAGTTAAAAGCTTATAACATTTACAAGAGGCTGTCTATAATCTGCTGATCCATCCATCCATCCTGCATCTGCACAATGTTTATTAAAAAGGAACATCCAGTTATAGGTCAATGATGGCACTATGTCACACCGACAAGAAGTTATAGGATACATTTAAAAAGATAATTTTTGAAATGATATGAAAAATAAGATACTAAACACAAGCAAAAATAAAAAGCAGATTACAAACAAAGAACAAAAACACCATATAGTAAATATTTCCTCAATTTTAAAACTAAAACCATATGAACAGCATGTAATATTAACCATGCGGTCAGGCAAGTGATAATTAAAAAGATAATTAGTCCACACAATTCTCTTTCACACTCAACAACTGAAGTCATGATTGTCACAACATTAAGAGTAAAATAAAAGCAAGTAAGGCAGACAGAAATGGAAGCAGTCAAATTAAGATAATATCTAAAGTAGTAAGAGCAAGATCAATTATATGCGGAACACACTATTGCGCATGCTCCCGCATTACCTCAAGCTAACAGTCATTTTGCAAATAAGTGCTAATCATATATTCAATTTGAGAATAGATCAAGTTTCACCACCTCTGGTTTTGAAAATTGGTTAATGTATTCTTAATCACTTCGATAACCAAAACCCTGCTGAAAATAAAATATGTTAAATAACAAAAAAAATAAATAATCTTCAGATATGTGCAGTGTGGCGCAATAGATATCAGCTTGGAATGAGAAATCAGAGAGCCAAGTTCAAATTCCAGTTGAATTTGTTGCATTCACTTAAGCACAAATACCATTGGGAAACGTATGAGTCCGTCTATCCTGTACATGTATAAATCTACCATCCACCAGTGTATTGAATACTGCTGTCACATCTGGTCGGGTGCCCCTGCTATTCACCTCGGGGTTCTTGACAAAATCCAACAGAAAATGTATAATGTGATCGATATCGACTTGGCAGCTCGGCTGCAGTCGCTGTCTCACCGGAGTGACATGGGTTCCCTGTGCCTCTTCTATAAATACTTTCACGGCTTCTGCTCTGATGAACTTAGATCACTGGTGCCCCCAGGTATGAATTTATATGAGCTACTTGATTAGCAACTAGGTCCCACCCTTTTACAGTGAAATCGATAAAATGTAATCGCAATTTCTACTCTGACAGCTTCTTTTCTCAAACTTTCCACCTGTTGAATTCCCTTCCATATACTTGCTTACCCGACAACTACAATCCCCAGGAATTTAAATGTAAGGTCAATAGACATCTTCTATCACACTAACTCACATCCATTCTCTCAAACTCTTTTCTCATCTACTCTACCCCCATTCTTGGTATCCTCATCTGTCTATTACCCTCCTCCTGACATTTCCTATTACTAACCCCTCTTTCTCATCATTTCCCCTATGTAACCCCCTGCACAACAGTGGCAGTAGAATGTCTTGCTTGGAGTGAGACGATTTTAAAAAAACTCTTCTCCCTGAACAATTAAGAGTGTGAGACTCACTTTCACAAGGATGTTTCCAACTAGCATCCAGTTGGCAGACAAAAATAAACAGGGTTGTAACTTAATACATGTTCCCCTCTCCTCGAAATTTATTGTATGAAAAACAATGGCCAAAGTTGGGTGGGGGGCAAAAAACTGGGATGGTCAACAGTAACTATTCTATACCGAGCTAATCCGATTTCATGTCCCTCTCTCTCCTCTCACCACAGGGTGGATATTGTGCTGATATTTATTGAACACAATATCCACACTGGAATCATCAGCCAATCAGAACCTACAGAATAGACTTGCCTAGATAGAAGAGTAGAATCTCCCAGGCTGTTATATAAACCACCTACCAACTTGCTAGGCATCTCGGAGCTGTCAGTTTCAACCTCAACTGATTACTGGCTGTTGCTATCTAAGAATTCTACACTACCCCCAGCTATGGGTTGAATAGCAGGAGAGATTGGATTCTATAGATTCAGTTGGCAACTGGTCTACCACAGAAAGAAGTGGCAACATACAGCGGGAAAATCTACCTAGTTAGTCATGGATCAAAAGAGACATGATCACCCAAGCATGTATCACGTATGGCACTTAACTGACTGACTGAGTGTAAGACATTGAAAGTGGAACTAGCATGCAGAGTTCAAATTTTAACCAAGTCTGTTGCATTGGCTTAAACTTAAGTCTTGGAAATGGTACGAATCCATTCTCCTCCAGTTATAAGTTTAATAGCAGAGTAGACTGGAATTTTTTTGCTAAGCCATATTACGTGACGACAATGATCATATGTGAACCAGAGTTTCATTGTGAGGTAGCTACAAGCCTTACACTATTTGGGTACTTAAAGAAGAAACAACCCCTTAACTCTTTGTTATAGAGTAACACACCTATTCCTCAGATAATGGACTCTCCCTCCTATATTAATAAGAGTTAACAGGAAGTTAACTCTATGAGTTCTTAGAAGTTCTAGATAGTTCTTTAGACTTCTATTAGAGTTCAGTAGAACTATTAGGCAGTTGATATTAGTCGGCAGTTAACCGAATACTAAGGAGTCAGCTTACAGTGAAAGATTACCAAGTTCCTAACATTTTGGGTGCATTAAGTCGATTAGCAACCAACATAGCACGATTATAACTTTCAGTGCAAAAACTACTCCTCAACGCTCTTAATACTCAAATATGTCTGATCTCTTCATAAATATCATTTCGGTTTACTCCTTTAGACTATTAACAAAGATGAAAGCCAGAAGCCACAACAACTGAAATGTGATAACAATAGTTCACATATGAATCAAGTTCGAATTCCAGTTGAATTCATTGCATTCACTTTCGCGCAAATACCCTTGCGAAATATATTAATCCATCTCTTTCCTCCAGTTATGGGCCAAATAACAGGACAGATTGGGTTCTATAGCCTTGGCTGGCAACCAGTCTACCGCAGAAAGTAATGGCAACCTACTGCAGGATAATCTTCTGCTCAGTCAGTCATGTCACTTTTGAGACATGATCGCCAAGCATGTATCATTTATAGTACTTAACTGACTAACTGAAATAACAATAGCTTGTCATCCCAGAAATTATTACCAACACTGTTGAAAACTGAGCATTCTTTCTTTAATCTATTATTTTAAGGAAAAATTTAAAAGGGTAGATGATCTTGTCCGTAATTACTAGATATGGTAGAGTAACGGATCGGGGATTGGACGGAGGAATTATAAAGCGAAGTTCAAATTCCAGTCAAGTTCATAACATTCACTCACATGCAAATACCATCAAGAAAAGTATGAATTCAACTCTTCTCCCCTAGCTTCCAGCTATGGTTAAACAGTAAGGACAGACTGTTCTACTGTCTTGGGTAGCAACCAGTCTAGGAGAAGGAAAACTTTGAATTCAAAGCTATATGCAGCTAAAGAAGGGATTGTTTACATTGACTTGATCCCAACTATGGTTGACTCATTTAATTATCACTAAATTGGTAGGCTTGTGCCAAAAATAACATTCAGTCAAACAGTTAAGTGCCATACGCGATACACATTTGGGCAATTATGACTCAAAAGAGACGTGACTGACTAGACAAGGTTTTCTTGGTTGCCATTACTTTCTGTAATAAACTGGTTGCCAACCAATGGTATAGAACCAAATCTGTCCTGTTATTTAACCCATAGCTGGAGGGAAGAGACAGATACCTTTCCCAAGGGTATTTGTGCATAAGTGAATGCAACAAAGTCAACTGGAATTTGAACTCAGCTCTAGGTGGAATTCCAGTTAAATTCCAAATTCAACTGGAATAACATTAAAATCAACTCATCAGCATCAAAGTAAAAGACTAAAAGGACCAACAGCATCCTTATCTAAGTAGAATTTTGTTTTAAATGTTTGCTCAGACGGCTATCACAGGAAGGTCACCAGAAAGAGGCAGGTATCTAAATCCTCCTTCTGTCTTATATTAAAGTAACAGAACCCAGACTTATAATTTTTCCGTGCAGAGCTAGATAAGTAATAGGGTGAGCACATGTGTAACATTTTTATCTATTCATTCATTTATTTACTTTGGTAAGTGGTACTTATCAAGAAATTTTGTTGGGAGCCAGCTCCAGATGTTCATGTCTGTATAGTAATGGTGTAGACACAGACATTATACATGACATTTTTCATGAATCTAACCAGATATTCATATGTAACTCACTACCTCAAAAATATTGAAATGACTTTATCAAGTTTCTACAAGATAATTTTTACATCAATGATAAAAATCAAAATTAATAAATATAAAAAAACAAAAAAAATCACTAAAATAACCTTTACATTTCATCTATCACATCTACCTTTCTTTAATTATGAAGATTCAAGAGATATAAATATATTCCTTTTCTCTACCGACCACAAAGTCAAGTACTAAAAAAAGTCTTAAAAGAAATTTTTTTTAAAAAATAATTTCACCCCAATGAAAGCAATAAAGCCACTAAGATGTAATGGGTTACTCAGTGCTAGATAATATGAGAAAAAGAAAAAAGAAAGAAAATAAATATTTGTCTATATTTCTGAGATGATGTATCATTTACAGTATTTACATTATTCGGGCTATTGTCCTCATCTTTGTTGCCATTTGTTCAACGATCATCTATTTGTCTATATTTATGTGATGAGGTAGTATTTACATTATTCAGGCTATTGTCCTCATCTTTGTTGCCATTTGTACAACGTTTAATAATAGATCATTCTATTTGTCTATATTTCTGAGATGAGGTAGTATTTACAGTATTTACATTATTTGGATTATTGTCCTCATCTTTGTTGCCATTTGTACAATGTTTTGGTTAAAAATTTCTAGCACTTAAAGAAGGCTGGAGCGTACAACAGACAAAACATCATACAAATGGCAACAAAGATGAGGACAATAGTCCAAATAATGTAAATATTGTAAAGAAAATACAGTATCATTAAAGAGAAATAAAAGAGGAATTAAGATAGTAAATAACTGTTATTGCCTTTAAATTTTTGAAGGTCAAAATTGACGGGAGAAACAAGAAGCTATAAGTGTGAAAGAAGAAACTGTTAGCATAGAACTTATTGTCATATTGAGACCTTTTATCTCTAAAATAAAGAGACACTGCCACCAATCTAGTAGTGCACTCAAATTCAATGTACCTTACTGGTGTGGCTCGTACCATGTGACATCCTGTCGCCGAGATGTATAAAAGACAATGTGTGTTTAGCACAGGGAGTTTTCATTATCACAAACTTCATCAAGTAACACTTAATACTGCAAGAGACTCTAAATATTGTATATACCTCTTGGTTGTAACACTGGTAATAAAGTAGTTTATCTATATTTCACTGTGTATCTCTTCATTCCACGATACAACAGTTGATTGTTGTCATTATCACGGACTTCGGAAAGTAACACCTACTACTGTGAGAGACTGTAAATATTGTATCTCTTCATTCCACAATACAACAGTTGAGTGTTGTCATTATCACTGACCTCAGGAAATAACACCTACTACTGCGAGAGACTGTAAATATTGGATATATATCTTGGTTGTACCACTCTGGTAGTAAAGTAGTTTATCTACATTTCACTGTGCATCTCTTCATTCCACAATATAGCACTGAGAGAAATTTTATCAGAGCAATTACCATGAAAGTAGTTATAGAAAAGCCACAGGAAAAACTATGTTATGTTGGTAGAAGAGTGACTGGAGCTGAGATGCCAAGTCAGAACTGATAACATTGCAAATTTTTCTTTGTATTTTATCAAAAATCCCTAAATATATAGCAAAAGCACCAGACCAGGAATGGCAGCAATATTCAATGCATTTATAAATGTATAAAAATGATTCGGGCAAGAAAAATTCCACAGCACAATACAGTGAATCAACTTTTGTAGCAGCTGACCTAACAACTGATTCAATATAATCTTTCCATTTCATATAAGTGGAAAACATTAGCCTTAGAAGGTGCAATGAGTCCCTCTTCTAAAGATTAGCATCAGCCATGCAAAAAAGATTTTCTCAGCTGATTAAAACAGAGCAGTTTGTTTTAGTGGTGTTAGAATTAACAAGACATCCCTTGCTCCAGTTAACAAATGGTAGGTCGCATTTAATCAGCTGCCAATTTGATATTATTGAACCAATCAAACTTACTTAATAGTAAGGAGTAAATAGTTGTGTCATCAGTATAGATACTACATAGATCAATATAAGATTTTATACAAAACAACTTGGAAGTGCAAGCTAATTAATAAGACTAAAATAATTCTTATCATAATATTACACTGTAATCAAAATAATGGGACTACTTGAATAGACTGGTCCACATGTAAAAAAAAAAAAAACAGCACTGCAAAAAAGAAACTAAGGAAAAAATTATCTGGAAAATAATTTCTGGAAATTAGCCTTCTTTAGACCTTCCTCAAGCCATGAGACTGGTAAGAATTGAAAATAAATATAATTTTTTTAAGACAAATGTTGCTATTTGAAAATGTGCTTTATGTGACTCATATCTGCATATTTTTTTATACTTTTGTTAATTTATGGAAAGTTTTCTTCTTGAATTAGTAAACATGGTCATCATCATTTATCCATCACACCCAGTGGTGCATAGGGCAGCAACTTCTTGTTGCTGTTTCTGTAACAAACTGTTTTTTACAGGCAGGGTTGTTAGCCCTTCGCCCAACCCCCAAACCTGGAGGACCGGTGGACCATTCTTGGTCCTTATGTTTACAGCACCTGATATTCCCAAATGGTCACCCATTTAAGTACTGACCAGGCTTGATATTGCTTAACTTCGGTGATTGGACGGGAACCAGTGCACTCAAAACAATATAGCCATAGACAGTAAACATGGTACTACTTTAAAATTGTATATCTTTTGTTCTTTAATAGCAAAACATCTTTTTGTAAAATAAAAAAAATTCCAACAATTGCTTGTTTAAGATATTTTGTTAAAAGAAAAAGTAAAAGCATATATATATATATATATATATATAAAGAAAAACTCAACAAATCATCATCTAAAGTGGTTATAAACTATAATTTATTTCGATAGGTAAGTTTTGATACCCATCTCATCAGATTGCAAATTACACTGATTTAATTTTATCAGAACTTTCAAAAAACAGGAAGTCAAGTGCATGACCCAGAAAAGAATATTTCCAGGTGTTATAAAACTTGTGTCATAAATGGTAGATGAGTGAGAAGTAAACCATTCATTAATCAACTGAAGCAATTGGCAGGACATGACGCCACAAAGTCAAGCTATATGCCCACACATCCATACAAAAAAAATATATATATATATTCGTTTCTTCTTTAAAGAAAAATCTTGTAAAAAAAAAAAAAAGACTTTACATAGTCCATTTTCATATAAAGGTGTCAATGATATAGAATTTCAAACTTGACATTTTTTATGATGACTAAAAAAATCAAGGATTAATCTTACACTTTATTGATATTATGATTACTACTCTCTGCAAATCTAAAATGACAAAAAAATGAATATTTTTCAATTTTAACAAGTCACTAGCTTATGGAAGGTTTATAGAATACTCTTGTAGAAAAATTATTTCCTATTTTGTTATGAGTGGACCTGTCTACTTCAGTAATGCCAAAATAATCCTACCCTTCTATATCCTCTTGACTAAACACAGCGACTTATAACAAAATCAGGCCAGGGAAGATCAAACAAAGAAAATAAACTTTCCATCAGATAATATAAAATGACCATAAAATAGAAAGTTTCACTGGATTAACTTTTTCGTTTCATATTGATTTTTTGAGTCATATTCAAGTTTTAAGAAATATCAAAATGCTAAAAACAAAGCTATGATCATAATATATACAAGAAGAATTTGAAAATGAATGATGTCTTATTAATAAACTTAGCATTTTTTTTTTTTTGAGAGAGAGGCAACATGCTTATACTCGTTAATCTTCAACTGACAGGCGTAATCTGATTGAGTAAAGACTGAAATTTACTTGTGCCCAAAGTTATCTAATAAGGTAGACATAAGTCCATTATAAAAAAAAAAAAAAAAAAAATCACTGGCTAAGAAAGGAGCAGCAAAGTTAATAGAGGACAGATTTTCATGTATAAAATCAATGCAAAATATTGTGATCTAACAACTGGAAATTAAGGGAGATAACTCAAAATCATTCTAATGAGATCAATTTTGATTTCTACAACAAATGTCCTAAGAAAATAAGATGAAAACTAACTTAAAAAAGAAATATAGTTTTGTAGGAAAACATTTTTTTTCTTATGTTTATTACGCATATATTTTTCTTATATATGCTTATCCTCTCTATCATAATAAAGACCATTGTATATTCATTTGCGTACCTGTGTATATATAATTGGCACGTGGCAGAGTGGTTAAAATCTTAATTTTCTAAACATGAAGCCCGGGTTCGAATATCACCAAAGTTGATTTGTCAGGAAGGTGACTTCTTGATGTTATTGGTCTTGAGACGGCAATCTCACCTTTAGAAAGTGCCTGAAAACCATACCACGGGTTGACCCAAGCCTTGTGAGGTAAATTGGGTAGATGGCTCCATTTGAGAAGTTGTTGAGAGTTGTGCTAGCTTGAAGTAACAATTCATCGTGACCAAGGGTTTGAGTGTCCTGGCTTTGTTCAGACTGCTGTCCATGTTAGATAATGCGCACTTTCCCAGAAACTTTAACTAAGGTCTGCGCTCAGCATAGTTGCAGTATAAACCACAGATAGGCTCTGTGAGTGTTGAACAAACAAGTGTGCCTGAGCAGGCGTCTGCAGTGGGGAATATGAGTGGCCAGCCATTATATATATTATTTTCCTCTTGTCACACTCATGGAAAAAGAAACAGTTATGAATGCTTTTGCTGTGAGTTTGCTCTTTAAAAG
Organism: Ascarosepion bandense; assembly: GCA_037127315.1. Lineage (NCBI taxonomy): Eukaryota > Metazoa > Mollusca > Cephalopoda > Sepiida > Sepiidae > Ascarosepion > Ascarosepion bandense. The sequence continues at coordinate 2,096,963 of JBBBDQ010001566.1, read as the reverse complement.
CACTTTTTCCTTTTTTGCAATAATTGTGCTGTCCAATGGTGAATATGTATATCTTCCCACTCTTATAATAAAGACCACTGTGTATTTATTTGTGAATGTACATATTTCCCTACTGTCACAGTCAGGGGTTCGGATTATGTTATGTCGTGAGTAAGAATAAATAACTCAACAACAGGAATAGGTTGTTGTATTCTGTGAAAATAGTATTTACAAAGGTTATTAGTATCTAATACAAGAATAAAGGTTAATCATCTCAACCGTCGTAAGACGTAGTATGAACAATGGGTACTTCCGGGTCGTCACCGGAAGTCTACGACTGACTTGTCGATCGGCTGCTCGGCACGCCCCCTACCTAGATGCCACCATTACTTTACATAGTAATGGAATAGTCCATTATAGCCGAATAGGCGCAGGCATCCCAACAGATTATTTTGAGTTTTTTTATTTTTCTTATGTCTTAATGTAAGATACTCAATAGTAGGTACATCAATATATGTTGCCGTCATTTTTGACAGCACAAGCCCACTCATTACATATATTTTTCTTGTATGTGCTTATTATGAAAAATATATTTTTATTATATTCTTTAAAAGAATATTACTTTCATTTCTTTCAGAAATGAAGTTTTTTAAATTTGTAGAGAGGGTTTCAATTCATAATGAAAGTATAATGCTCAGTTGAAAACTCATTTTGAATTAGATTCTTCATGCAAATAGCGAGTCATTTTTCTTAGTCTATTATGCCTAAAATTTTAAAGTATGTAAACTAAAAAAAAAGAAAAATCTCTAACGTCAACTGTTAATCCTTAAGCTAATGTTTTCAGTAAGAAAATGAAAAAATAGATTTTTTTTTCTTTCATACTTGCATAAAGATGGACATAAAATCAAAATTAGGGTTTAATTTACATTGTAAATCAAACATCCACTGTCAAACGATGACAATTTTAGATTATATTGTAACATCTCAAGTATTTTTGCATAAAATGAAAAGAAAGCTATAAATAGCTTGCGTTAGAAGTGTTATGGTATATCAGGAGTCAGCAACCTTTTGGAGAGTGAGGGCCAAAAAGCTATGTCAAGTTATGGAGGGGGGCCAAACAGCTCTGGCTCTAGTATCATGAAGGAGAAAAAAATATGAAATGCATAAAAATTAATTTTATATACAATTTTGAAATGATTTGGAAATTATTGCCTTGGAAAACATATTTTGATTTTTTTCTTGTTTTTATTTATATAAAAAAGCAACTCTACCAGGAAGCAAAAAATTTCAGAGTTGCAGAAAGTATTTCACCTTTTTCTCAATCTCAGGTAATGATTGAGTATGCTCATGGCAAGTTCTATGACAAAATATCCATAGAAATTCTCCTATCTGATCATTAAAAATTTGAGCTTAACAACTTCAACAAAATATTGCAACAACAACCATAAAAATGAATGCGGGTCGTTATTTTAAGAAGTGGGTACAAATGAAAAGATTTGAAATTGACAGCTTTTTCCATTTCTCTGAAATTGCTGTTAAAAAAATTTTTTTTCTCTTTTCTTTCATTAATTTTCTCACTGAAATCAAGTAATGACTTGATACCTCTTTCTACATAATCAAAACAGAATAGCCCATTGAATTGAGCCCAATCTGACCCACTAGGTGGATAAAAAAAAAAAAGATGGATTCATACCTTTCCTAAGAATGTAACAAAATGACATAATTTAAACTCGGCTTACCAATTTTTCTTTCCAACCCACTAACCATTAGCATGAAGCACATGTCTGTTGCCTTATACACATATTGTAAATTGAGTTTCCACTTCAGAGTCACTTCAGAAGAAATGAACAAATCAAACAACACCATAAAAATATATTTTCTGACAAAAATTCATTAATTCCCTTAAAAAAAGGGAAATCTTAACCAAGTAGGCTTCAAAACAACAAGCAAGCAAGCAGAAAAATAAATTTCCTTTTTTTCAATTCATCTTTATAAATAGTAATAAAACTTAATCAAAAGACAAACATTGCAAATCTTAGCATGAAAACTAAATTATATAACAGAAAAAAAATCTTGTAAAAACACACACACACATTTGAATTTAACACCCAAACCAAATTTCATAACCTAAACACAGAATTTACTCCCTTTTTTTTAAACAAGGTTTTATTAAAAAAAATAAAAATATCAATATTAAAACCTAAAACTTTTAAATAAAAACTTTTAAAAATATCTACCTTCGATTTTTTTTTAATCATTTCACCCCAGGCAAGGTGCTAAAGGCAATAAAATGCAAGAAATTACTGAAGATAAAAGAGACTAGAGTGAAGGAAATAGAGAAAACATTACCAGAGAGAAAAGGCAATAAAATAAATAGGGTTAAACAAGAGATGACAATAGACATTTCATTTTAAACTTTTTGTAGACTGTAGTTGTCAGGAAAGCAAAAAGCTGGAAGAAAATTCCATAGGCAAGAAGTCCAAGAGAAGAAACTATTAAAAACAGAACTTACAGTTACCTTGAGCAATTTCACCAACAAAATTGGGATCCAGCAGCCAATCAGAAGCCAAACGAAAGATATCACCCAAAATGAAATTTAATTAATCTATATCACAATACAACTTAATAGAGAATCAAGAGAAAATAGATCTTCGTTTTATCAAAGATTGGAATAATATTTGGTTAGTACTACTTTGGTTCCGTAACTTCTATTTGCACCATTTCCAGAGATTTTTCTCTTTTCGATATGGGCTATGCAGGATGCTCTTTCGAGTGATTATGTCTCTTTTCAAATCCTGACTGACTTAGCAGAAGAATTCCCATTGTCAGTTATCACCCAGTCACTTGGGCGATCATGACTCAAAAGAGACATGACTGACTGGGCAGAAGATTATCTCACAGTAAGTTACCCTTTACTTCCTGCGGAGGACTGGTTGCCAACCAAGGCTATAGAACCCAATCTGTTATTTAATCTATAGCTGGAGGGAAGAGATGAATTAATACCTTTTCCAAGGGTATTAGTATGTAAGTGAATGCAGGGAATTCAACTGGAATTCAAACTCAGCTCACCAATTTCTCATTCCAAGCCGATATCCATTGCACCACAACACATAGCCTACTATTCCTATAGTAGGCTGCTCTTATTTCCTGCAGTTGCAAATCAAAGCTACAGGACCCAGCTTGTCTTTCTATTTAACCCATAGAAGAGATGGATTCCTATTTTTCCCAAGAGGGAATGTAATGAACATGACTGATCTTTCATTCCAAACTACAATCCACCCACACATCTAAAGCTTACAGCACTTGATATTCCAAAGCAGTTAATCATCATGGTAGTGACCAGGTTCAATGTTGCTTCACTTACACAAAAACCAATGTTTCAATGTCATATAAGCTAGAGATTGTTTACTTTTTTGTATAAAGATGAAAAATTTAAGGGAAGTAATTCAGTATTTGAAATGCAAAATTTGTTTCAGGCATTAAAAGCACAATGATACAATATTTATATTGAGTCCATAGCAGCAAGAAGGTATTGATTTTTTTTTTTTTTTTAGTCAGACATGACAGCATAGATTACAACACAGCTCACCTGAAGAAGGCTATAAATATAACTGGCCGAATCAAAATGAACAGGACCACCCTAAATAAAAGAATGCATACCAGAAAAATGAATCTAAATTTCAAATTTACAATCAGAAAAATTATGAAAAAAATAAATTTTAAAAACAATCTTATTTCAAATAACAAATGTTACATCAATATGATAAATGTAACAGTAAATGTAACATCAATATGATAAATGTAACAGTAAATGTAACATCAATATGATAAATGTAACAGTAAATGTAACATCAATATGATAAATGTAACAGTAAATGTAACATCTATATGATAAATGTAACAGTAAATGTAACATCTATATGATAACTGTAACAGTAAATGTAACATTTACAGGGTGCGATGGGTAAATTGTCACCATTTTATATTTTTAATTTTGTGCATACGTGTTGATTGTTTTTGATTTTGTTGACTGCACAGTATAGCAGGATCAGTTGGGCCACCATCTGCGAGAAAAAGAAACAATTCACTCCACCAAAAATTTGAAAACCACATGCTGTACTGCTTGGCATTTGCAATGGAAACTCCAGTACAAACATTTCAGAATGTTCGGGTATCAATCTGAGGACAGTATAGAGGATTCGGAAAGAGTTAGATGAGTCTAATGGCGATTACAAAGGTGTTTGAAGTGATCACTAGTGATGGTGATGTTATGCCTCCGTTCATCTTCCCACAGAACCCCAGATTCAACACAAAGGCCTACATCAAGTGACTTGAATAGAGTGCTGCTCTGGGTCAACACAGTTGCTGTTGGAAGACCCTATTTCTGGCAACAAGACTCTGCACCATGCCATACAAGCATGAGAACCAAGTCATGTCTCTTGGACAACTTCTGCAATTGCAGCACTCCTTACATCTGGCTGCCTAATGCCCCAGACTCCAACCCCTTTGATTATTGTGTGGGCAATAAAACTCCTTGTAACACCAAAGTTATACTGAAGGCAAGGATTATGGCAAGATTCACCAACTTAAATGAGGAGACTTGAATCTCCTGCAACTCTTCTGGACAAAGTTGTCTGGAGGCACTGATTGAAGCCAATGATGACTTTATTCAATAAATTTAGTTTTACAAGATATTTTGTATAATTTTGGTAAGTATATTTGTTGAATTGAAATGTTAGTGTTATTTTCATTTTTGCATAATTTAGACAACTTATCCATCGCACTGTGTATTAGAGTACAAAAGACAAGCTATGATGACAAAATTTAAAAATATATATTATATATATATACACACACATATACATACATACATTATATATATATATATATATATATATATATATATATACACACACACACACACAAAAGGAAAAAGTACAAACAGTTGCCGATTATGAATACAAAATGTCAGAAAAAAATTATGAAAGGTTTTTAGCATAATTAAAACTAAAAAAAAAAGCTCCATTTATACAACAACAAAATATTATTAAAACTACATAAAAGAAACAGCGACAAGAAAAACAAATACTAATATCAAAGCAGACAATGAAAAATGTACATTTTGAAATTACAATATGGACAAAAATAAAACAGTTATGAACTCAATAAAACTGCCAAGATATTAAACTACGGAAATTATTCATTGAAACACTAACAAAAATAAAACATATAAATTACTTTAAATAATAAAAAATAACAAAGCTGCTTCATTAAAACAACACCAAGAAATTAATGATTCCATTGCACAAGGGAGAAATCATTAAAAAGAACAATACAAAATAAGGACTGACAGAATCAAAAAGAAACAAAGCAAAAGCAAAAAAAATGGCTCAAAAATTTATTTAATATCAAAAATAAATTTTCATTTGCAAAAAAATTGACATTGCATTAACCCATTCAATACACCAAGAAAATTTCTCTAAATGATCCCAGTAGTCACATAATAATGTTGAGTTTTTTTGTTTCATATATAAAACACTTATTTTGCATTGAAAACACATTTGATCTGTAGAATTGTGCATTTTGCAAGTCTTATGAGCGAAAAAAAAAAAAAAAAAAATGGATGTGTAAGAAAAAGAAATCAAAAAGAGTTGCACATTCCATTATTTGATAAATTTAATATCTCAACTCGTGTGTATATATATATATATATATATATATATATATATAAAACAGTGAATGTTGAAGTCAATACTCAAGGGCGACAGACTATTTCATGCTAAGCGCAATAATCAGGCCTGATGATTGCACAGCATGAAACAGTCTGTCACCCTTGAGTATCGACTTCAACGTTCACTCTTTCATATTTACATATGCTCTATCTCTGGTATTGAGCACTTTATCCTATCAATATAGCACACCTTAAAACTATATTTACTCATACATACACACACAGAGAGAGAGAGAGAGAGGAAGGTTAATCCTTAAAAAAAAAAAAAATCAAGAGGAAGGTATGAGATAAAAAATAAATACACTGATCAAAAAAGAAAGGTACTGGTAAGAAAGAAAATATGAAAAGGAGAAACATGTTTTCCAAAACAAAAAGCAGAGAGAAAGAAATACTGATAAACAAATATTAGCTAAAAAAAAAAAATAAATAGTCCAAGTATAAAAGGTAGAAAAAAAAAAGGAGAGAGAGACAGGAATATGTCAAAAAGAAAAAGAGAGATATTTATTAAAAAATGACAAGATTCTTGTCAAAACTATATTAGTCACAAAAATAAAATTAAAAAAAGGAGACATACGTTTAAAAAAAAAAAAAAAAAAAAAAAAAAAATAGAGATACTTGTCAAAAATTAATAATAATCACACATCCAATAACTGATTGATTGCAAGACAGCAATAAAATCAAGAAACTTAAAAAATTTGTTTTCCCTACCTAATCTACAAAATAAACTCTCAACATATGATAGACTACATTTAGATAATATATATAAAATGGGTTTTATGCTAGCCAGTGATAGGAAACTAGTTTTTACCTGATGTTCAGGGAAAATTTTCACCTTTACATTTTGAGGGGTTTTTTTGTTTTTGTTTTTTTTCTAGTTTTATTCTTTCACATACAAGTGAAGTTTTATCAGCTGTTGAGACAATTGTTGGTCTGTGAGCTGCATTACCTCATACTCCAAACTGGATGAAATTCCACTTGAAAGCCTAGCAATGAATTACACAAAATGTTACGTACAACAAATAAAGATGAAACAACTCAGTGACTGTTAACGTATCTCAAAGTCTCAGACAAGACCTGGAATTTTTTACTCATCAAAGCTACACGTGTCTCTAATGTGCGTTTGTTTGTTACAATTGATACCACAGGCATCTTATTCTGAAAACAAATATTTGAGATAACTCCACATGTGTTATATATTAGGTATATGCAAAAGTTTTCAGCTATTTTGGAAGTTTTTCACTAAAACTTTTTTTTTAAATTATTATTAGTAGTAGTAGTTGTTGTGGTACGGATGTGCATTGTGGAGCAGTGTATATTGACTCAGAGCGACATATTGGGGTGCTATAGCCTTGGCTGGCAACCAGTCTACCGCAGAAAGCAATGGCAACCTACTGCGGGATAATCTTCTGCCCAGTCAGTCATGTCTCTTGAGACATGATCACCCAAAGCGTGTATCACGTATGGCACTTAACTAACTGAACATAATAGTTGGAAACAAAGCTTCTACTGGCCATAAAGTGGGGGTCGATTTTCTATTATTATGAAGTAATAAACTGATCCCCTAATAATTATACTTAATATAATAATGTAATATAATCTATCTCTTCTCCCTCCAGTCATAAATGGCAGAACAGATTGGGTTCTATAGCCTTGGCTGGCAACCAGTCTACTGCAGAAAGCAATGGCAAACTACTGCAGGATAATCTTCTGCCCAGTCAGTCATGTCTCTTTCGAAACATGATTGCCCAAAGTGTATATCACGTATGGCACTTAACTGACTGACAGTAGTATACAGTCGAGCTAAATTGGACATACATGAGTGTGTAACCCCACCAATCACGATTTTGCATTATGATCATTAGGGTGACATTCTGTGTCATAAGTGCTTGTAAGTGACCAGCTCATACCATGGCTAGGTACCCAGAGCAGTAGATCACTTGCAAGTGCTCATCTTGCTCACCAACAGTGTTTTACAAAGCACATTCTGCATTCATTTCACGGCATTTTTCATCTACACAAATTCACTAAAATAAGTTGAAGGCTGAAAAAAAAAAAAAAAAAAAAAAAAATATATAAATCCAATTCTAGAGGTTTGGGTTTTTTTTAAAGCCTAAAAATATTTTGGTGGACCTGTATGACACTACCACCACCTTTAAATTTGTTGATTTTCATTTTTTTCTTTTTTTCAGTACAATCTTATTGATTACACCCTAAATTTTCTGATTGATAAAAAAAAATTTGGAAAAATTTCAATATTTAAATTTTAGGTGGGGGCTCAGTTTCTCATACGTTATAGTAAATCAATCTTCCATTTTGGAACCACTCACTGGTACGACATTACCACCACCTGTAAATTTGTTGATTATCAATGTTTTTTTGACTTTTTTCAGTGCAATCTTATCGATTACACCCTAAACTTTCTGACTGACAAAAAAAAATTTGTAAAAATTTCAATATTTAAACAATTTGGTGGGCAGGCCCTCATTTTCTCAGTTTAACAAAAGGGCAAGAACTCTTAAAAAAAAAAAAAAAAATGTAAACAAAGTGACACCAATGCAAGTGGTTCCAAAATGGAGGATCGATTTACTATAACATTATATGAGAAACTGATCCCCCACTGAAATTGTTTGAATATTAAAATTTTTCCAAATTTTTTTGATAATTGGAATCTTTATGTAATAATCAATAAGATTGTGCTGAAAAAAAAAAAAAGTCCCAAAAATTGAAAATCAACAAATTTAAAGGTTGTGGTCGTGTCGTACAGGTCTGCCAATATTTTTTTTTTTTAAACAATCAAAATTTCCAAAGAAATATATGGTAATAGAAGTATCAAGAGAACAACTGTCCTTTTGACAGTTTTTTGCAGACATGTTTGTTAAACTTTACCAAAATATCAAAACTTGGACAGTTATTTTAAATTTACATCAATATAAGAATTATTAGATGATGCAAATTTTTAAAAATGTTAATAATAATGATTCGCAATGCTTCAAGAAATTCACAGACTATTATATCTAATACTACAAGTGAATATAAACAGTGGCGGAATAGTAGCAATAAGAGAATCAAAAGTAAGGGAGGCAGCTTCGGGTAAAGTCTTCATCACCAAATCGGTAGAGGGTCTTTCATAGAACAGAGGCTCCAAAATATAATGAATGCAAGTTCAAATCTCACTTGAGGTTTATTTTTTACGGCATTTACATTATTCAAACTATTGTCCTAATCATTGTTACCATTTGTACAACATTTCAGCCATTGTACGCTCCGGCCTTTTTCAGGTGCTAGGAATTTCAAACCAAACCCTTTATTACAATCACTGGGGTATATCATCCTCATTCCTTGCATAAAACTATGACTGGAAGTCATGAGTCATCTCCCTCTAACCCTCCAAGTTACTTGTTCACCACTGCTGTAGCCTAGGATTAACAACTCTAAGAATCAAGTCAAGAACTAACCAACGTCCATATCCAGTGGTTTATTTTTTCTTTCCGAGTCATGTTTATTTAACACAGTATAATGATAAAGAACAAGCAAAACTAGATGAAAGAAATTAATAAATGCTAAGAATGATTATCTGAAACACAAAGTGTTAACCATATAAGACTAACACATTCCAGTTATTAATATTACCTAATACTGCCCTTGATTTTTTTTTTTAATCATATCACCCCAAGCAAGGCAGTAACACCACTGATATGCAGGGGGCTACGTAATAGTGAAAAGATTGGAAAAGAGAAAGCCGGAAACCACATCCTAAACAGGGAACAAGGGATGAGCCTCATAACCTGTTCAATAAACATGGGTGGAGTGTGAACCGGGCGATAGTTTAGTCTATCTACTCCAATTGAAAAAAATAAAATAAAATAAGAAAAAAAAGAGTGAAAAGATTGGAAAAGAGAAAGCCGGAAACCACATCCTAAACAGGGAACAAGGGATGAGCCTCATAACCTGTTCAATAGACATGGGTGGAGTGTGAACCGGGCGATAGTTCAGTCTATCTACTCCAATTGAAAAAAATAAAATAAAATAAGAAAAAAAGAGTGAAAAGATTGGAAAAGAGAAAACCGGAAACCACATCCTAAACAGGGAACAAGGGATGAGCCTCATAACCTGTTATCATTAAATCACCCCTCCCCCCAAAAAAGAAAAAAAAAAATTCCTGTTCAATAGATGTGGGTGGAGTGTGATTTCTTTAGTTTAATTATAAAGACAGAATAAATGTCATCACCATCACTAGATAATTAATCTGGATGACAAAATTAGGGAGGTTGAAATAATAGTCAGATTTAAGATACACAAGTTGAGATGCCTTAAAATTGTTAAACAAACAAAAGTCTTGAGATAAAGGATAGCGGAGAATTGAGAAGATTATTGTGAATCCACATTAGAAAACAGATTAGGTTGGTGGGTTGAATGACATTTCAACACTTACTCAATTATTTAATGTTGAATATAAGTCTCAGCAAAGAAAAATCAATGAATTGCCTAAGAAATATACATAGCCTGGCTTAGCCCTAAAGGCAAAATAAAAAGTAGGCATAGACCCCACTTAGACACCCATATCAGAAAAACAAAGACACAGACCTTGCTTATAAACCCAATTAAAAAATAAAATAAAATAAAATAAAATAAAAAAAGAGACACAACATTTATTTATATCTGAGATGAGGTATTATAATTATTTATTGTTCGGACCTACCTAGAGACAACAGTTCGGACAATGTAAATAGTATAAAAAGTTAGGAGACTTGAGTCAAAATGGCAGACATATTTTTAATAAAGTTTGTATGTTGAGTTTTGTTTTGCTTTTGTTTTTACAATGATGTTTGCCCTGTCAGTCAGTTAAGTGCAATATGTGATACAAGCTTTGGACGATCATGTCTCAAAAGAGACATGACTGACTAGGCAGATTATCCCGCAGTAGGTTGGCATTGCTTTATACGGTAAACCGGTTGCCGGCCAAGGCTATAGAACCCAATCTATCGTGTTATTTAATCCATAACTTGAGGGAAGAGACTGATTAATACCTTTCCCAAGGGTATTGATGCATAAATGAATGCAACGAATTCAACTGGAATTGAAACCCCAATTTTTCTTTCAAGTCGATATCCACTGCACCACAAAGCACACCCTGTTTGGCCCTGTACAAGGCCAAAAGGCCACTCAAGGCAGAGGTTTACAGAGTAAGAAGCACAGTTTATGAAGAGATGTGGGGAAGATAAAAGTTAACCCTAGATGTGAACAGATTAAAATTGCACTGATCATGGAAGCATCTACTTGAGAGTTGGTTCCACAAAGCAGCGGCTCATGAGAAGCTGCTGCTCAAGTGGAACTTACGTCTCACCAGCAGAATACGAAGGAGATGAAAATGGTTCACTCCAATGTCCATGACACAGCAGGTTTTTGCCATGAAGGTTAAAACTGGTGGAATTAAAGGATGCAGTTTGATCATTTTCTATGGATTCTAACATTAGTTTGAAATTCTTTCTCTTATGACTTGTTTTAAACTTTAGCACTCTGCTTTATTAATAATAATTAGTAATACCTCCTTTTCTATTGCATTCTTTTTAAAGGCCTCTCAAGTGCAGTGTCCTTACTGTTAATCTAACTCAAAGTTGTTTTCTGTTGCTATAGCAGGATATAACACCACATCTATGAAGTCCAAATACACAATTATTCAGAGATCAAAATGACTTTCAGTGGCAGAATAAACTTTTTGTACAGAAAATGAAGTCACATACAAGTTAATCTTGGTGACTGTAAAACTCCAAGGATTCTTTTTGACACTACAGTTAAAAAAATAAAAATAAAAAAAGCTGGCATTGATCAGGTTTATACTCTAGTCCTGAAAACTGTCACCTTTTAGGAAAGTCTACATACAAGAGATGCAATCAGCATTTTCTAAGCCCTACAAACAAGGCTGATGACAATTCCTTTACTACTTTCATGAATAACAAAAATATAGAAAAGAAAAAAAGGATAAACCATTAAATGACAATAACTTGATCGGTAACATCAAATCTAGCAACAATTACTTTATATAAATCAGATAGACACAACGTAATGTCCTAGTAATTATATTGTAAATATAGAGTCCATAGCTAAATCCACTGCTAAGAAGGTTGGGTCACTGTGTCGGGCCAGGATGTTTTCCCACCTGAATCCATCCTGCATATATACAAATCAACCATTCGTCCGTGCATGGAATACTGCTGCCATATATGGTCAGTTATATAGTTATTCTGATCAAATTCCTGACTAAAATTCCTCCCTTTAGATTTCAAACTTCTGTCCTGGATGCCAAGACTTTCCTGTCTGAAAATTATTGGCAGTTTGAAAATATAGGATTTACTTCAGTCAGTTAAGTGCCATATGTGATACATGCTTTGGGCAATCATGTCTGGAAAGAGATATGACTGACCGGGCAGAAGATTATCCTGCAGTAGGTTGCCATTGCTTTCTGCAGTAGACTGGTTGCCAGCTAAGGCTATAGAACCCACTATGTCTTGTTATTTGACTCACAGCTAGAAGGAGAAGAGATGTATTATATTAATTAGTAATTAGTGGGGGATCGGTTCATTACTTCATAACAATAGAGAACCGATCCCCTACTTTATGCTCAGTAAAAGTTTTAATTATGTTTTCAACTATTATATTCATTCAGTCACTTAAGTGCCACATGTGATACACACTTTAGGCAATCATGTCTCGAAAGAGACATGACTGACTGGGCAGAAAATTATTCCGCAGTCAGTTGCGATTGCTTTCTGCGGTAGACTGCTTGCCAGCCAGGACTATAGAACCCAATCTATCCTGCCATTTAGCTCATAGCTGAAGTGAGAAGACATGGATTATATCATTATATTAATAAATAGTACTTAGTGGGGGATCAGTTTATTACTTCATAACAATAGAAAACCGACCCCTCACTTTATGCCCAGTAGAAGCTTTGTTTCCAACTATTATTTTTAGTCAGTCAGTTATGTGCCATACGTGATACACGCTTGAATGATCATGTCTTGAAAAAAACATGACTGACTGGGCAGTAGATTATTCCACAGTAGGTTGCCATTGCTTTCTGCGGTATACTGGTTGTCAGCCAACGCTATAGAACCCAATCTGTCCTATTATTTAACCTATGACTGGAGAGAAGTATCGAATTAATACCTTTCCCAAGGGTATTTGTGCATAAGTAAATGCAAGGAATTCAACTGGAATTCAAACTTGGCACCTCAATCTCTTGTTCCAAGTCGATATCGACTGCACCACAATGCACATCCTCAAATATCAACCTCATCAAATAAATAAATAAGAAGCATATTTAACAAGAGTAGATGATTTCCTTGCCTGATTGGCAATACCCAACTTGATGAGAAGAGGTAAAACTAATTTTCAGCTTCACTCTTTACAAGAAATATTATCCATTTCAAATTTCTTGCCTAAAAGCAAATATTTCTGATACACTATTTATCACCGGTTGTACAAAATATAATTCTTGGAATGCCATATATCATTCTTGTAATATATCAACTGTCCAGCAAAGCTAATGCATAAAAAGGGGAGTATTTTTTTTTTTATCATATCACCCCGAGCAAGGCGGTAATGCCACTGATATGCAGGGAGCTACATAAGAGTAAAAAGATTAAGTAGAGTGAAGAGAAAGACGAACCAGTTAGAAAGGAGCAAGAGAAGGAAGGGAATACAGGTATGATGACAGTTGCAAAGGTGGAGAGAAAGGAAAGGATATACAGGGTGGTGAAGAAAGAACTAGAGTCAAGTGATTAAGAGATGAGTATTGACATTGCATTTAAATTCCTGGAGATTGTAGCCATCAGGAAAGCAAGAATATGGAAGCGAGTTCCACAGGCGGGAAGTGCGAGAGAAGAAGCTGCAGGAGTAGAATTGTCGTCTACATTTGGTTAATCTAACTGTGAATGGGTGGTCCCCAGTTGCTAATCTAGTTGCACTACTAAACACTTGCTGCAGAGGCACCACTTGGAGCTGCTTAATCCTTACTTTCATGTCTTCACAGAATTCAGAATCATTTACAGGCTTGTGAAGGAACTTATTTCCCACTTTTCAACTTCTTTCCATACAGAAACAACATCACAAGCCTGTTGTTACTCTCTTGCTATTTCCATGGCACCTTTTCTTGTTGAAACCGAGATGATAATATAACATTTGTCCTGCCTTCTTGTTTGTTAAAATAACAAAATACTAAGTATAAAAACAACAAATAGTTATTTACATTGTTCAGACTGTTGTCCTCATCCTTAATGCCATATTCACGATGTTTCAATTGTTGAATGCTCTGACCTTCTTCAGAGAATTAGAATTTTAAATTAAACCCTTTATTATAATCACTAGAGTAGATTGTTCTCATTCCATGAGTCATGAGTTTTCCCCCCTTTTTTTCTCTCTAAGTTATTTGTTTACCACTGCTGTAGCCAGGTATTGAACATTCAACTCTCTTGGTTCAAGTCACGGGATCTAACCAACGCCTTTATCCAGAGAGTTCAGTTCAAGTGTGATAATTAAGACATTATCCTCCACAGATGACAAAGACACCCACTCAAAAAAAAAAAAAAAAAAAAAAAATGGCCCCCCTATCAAGTAAATACTTACAAAGTGAAATTTCAACTATCAATATTTGACTATTTCCAAAGCAAGGAAATGATTACAGTGTCAAATAAAGATTAATATTTACATATAAATAAATGCTTATGGAATTAAATACCAATGACCATTATTTCCCTATCACTGAACCAAATAAATGCTTATGGAATTAAATACCAATGACCATTATTTCCCTATCACTGAACCAAATAAATGCTTATGGAATTAAATACCAATGACCATTATTTCCCTATCACTGAACCAAATAAATGCTTATGGAATTAAATACCAATGTCCATTATTTCCCTATCACTGAACCAAATAAATGCTTTGAGATTAAAAAAAAACTATGAGTAATACCCCCTCTTTCTGTTGCATTCTTTTTCCATGCTTATCAATCGCAGTGTCCTCACTGTTAATCTAACTACAAAGTTGTTTTCTGTTGCCATAGCCAGATATAACAACCCATCTATGAATTTCAAATACACAATTATTCAGCAATCAAAGTGACTTTCAGTGGCAGGATAAACTTTTAGTACAGAAAATGAAGTCACATACAGGTTACTTATCCCCCAAATAAAAGAAATGATTGACGTGTCAAGAAATCAACTCAGATATTATAAGAAGTGTCACTCTGGATGCAAATAATCCTGCCATTTTTAACAAGTCTAATGCTAGTATACAATGTTTCTTCATTTATTAAAAAAAAAAAGAAAAAAAGGAGATTTTGCCGACTGAATTAGGCCAAGAATTTTTCAGCACCACCTTATGTTTACAATTGGACAGTGATTCCTATTTCCATTTTTGCAAATCCGGCATTCCAAATCCAAGCTCAGACCTACATGGATTAGCCTTCTCAATCTTTTTGTATGCCTGCAAATCTTAGGCATTACATTGAAAAAAATAAAAGCATTAGAAATGATTTTGTTTGTTTATTTGAGGTTTAACAACCTATCAATCCTTATGGGATCATTTTAAGGTCATAACAAATGATTTGGGGTAAGGTTATATATTTTTCGTTCAAAAACGTTTTGTTGGTTATATGTTTTCATTCAAAAATATTTTGTTGGTAAATACCTTCATAGCATCTTGACCCCAGTTTGGGGGTTAACTCTTTACCCATAGCTGGGACCCTCCCAGGTGCTACCACTCCTGGTCAGGGTGGAACAACATCAATTAAGAGGTGGTTCCATGCTCCTCACAACCTCCCAATCAGAGGCCTTGCTGCCGGATGTAGTTTATGGTCATACCCAGGACTGATTAGAAATGAGATGATAGGAAACAAAACAAGTCATCTCTTTGGTAGACCAAATCATAGAAGTCACAGTATGAGACACCATCAGACAAGAAGCAGGCCATTAGAAGACTTCGTATCAAAAAGTTGAAATAGTATGAACATGTCATGAAAGCCAAGACATATAAAAGGAAACGGTCAGGTGCTGAGATGTGTAATGACCCTTACACCAACATGGGACTGATGATGATCCTTTTCAAGAGAAACAATAGATACATTGAAAATCAACCACAGGAAGGGGGAAAGTCACCTGTTGTAAGTACTTTTTTTCTTTTTTCATAATCATATTACCCCAAGCAAGGCATTTTACTGCCGCTGTTTTGCAGGGGGTTACATAGAAGGAAAGTTATAAGAAAGAGTGACAGGTTATAAGGGATGTCAGGAAGTGAGTAAGAGAAGGATGAGAATACTGATGAGAGTGGAGTGGACGGAGAAAGGAGCATGAAAGTGAAGATGCAGGTTAGTGAGATAGGAGATGACTATTGACTTTACATTTAAATTATTGGAGACAATCTCCAAGAATTTAAATGTTGTCAGGGAAGCAAGTAAACAAAACGGAATTCCACATGCAGGAAGTGTGAGAAAAGAAGCTACTGGAGTAGAATTTGTATTTACATTTTATTAGTTTCACAGTAAAAGGGTGGGACCTAGTTGCTAATATTGTGGTTCAAGTAAATATGCCAGGCTGGGAAATTGGATGCAATTATTCCATTAGATTGTTTAGAAGCAATGGAATCTTGTTGGTTAGATTTAAATTTTACTAGTGGCAAAAGAAGAAAAAAAAAATGAAGAGTAGATCTGTTGTACAAGCCTAAGTTTGAAGCTGCTAATCTAATTACAATTTTTTTATGAGACTAAATGAAGCGATTAGAAACAGGTTGCAACTTTGGGTCAGAATTTAATAATGCCAAATTCAATCAACTGTGATAAGACAAGGTTTCCAGCACTATGCCCCAAAAGCAAATACTATAAAAAACAGTTAATAGACAATATATTTCATACCTTCTACTTGCTATACAACTCATGTGGGAATTCATTTTTCTGAGTGAAATTCCTTTGTGCAAATGTTGCCTTTAACTATAGATGCTTTTAGCATTCAATTTGTCTTTAAAGTTTTCTTCCAATGTTCCTTTTTAATCTATATTAACTTGGTATCAGTTTAAACTGACAGCCAGCACTACATAGTTAAATAACAGGACAGATTGCGTTCTTTAGCCTTGGTTGGCAACCAGTCTACTGAAGAAAGTAATGGCAACCTACTGTGGGATAATCTTCTGTCCAGTCAGTCATGTCTCTTTTGAGACATGATCACCCAATGTGTGTATCACGTATGGCACTTAACTGACTGAATGAATATAATAGTTGAAAACATAATTAAATTTCTACTAGGCATAAAGTGGGGGATCGGTTTTTTATTGTTATGAAGTAATAAACTGATCCCCCATTAATTACTACTTAATAATATAATACATCTCTTGCCCTTCTAGCTATGAGTCAAATAACAGGACAGATTGGATTTTGTGGCTTTGGATGGCAACCAGTCTACTGCAGAAAGTAATGGCAACCTACTGTGGGATAAGCCCAACCGTGTATCATGTGTAGCACTTAACTGACTGATTGGGTCTCATCATTTTACAATTGAGAAGGCAAGATGTAACCATAAGTAGTTTTATAGTAACAGTTTCTTCTCTCACTTATCACTTGTAGAACTCTCTCCTGACTTCCTGTTTACCAGTCAATATTCATCTTCAGAAATTTAAATGCAATGTCAATCAGTATCATATATAATTCCTGTCTATTTATTGTCTTTATAGTATTTCTTTTTCTCATATTCTTTCATACTCAGTAACCCATTGAATCTTCATGGCTTTCTTATTTTCCGTCATGCAAAACAATTAAAGAAAAGAAATCTCTAGATAGGAACAATCTACCTCCATAGAATAATGGTTCTAATTTGAAATTCCCTGAAGGAGTTTGGAGAACAAAACAGCCAAAACAGTGTGTTAATACCAACTAAAAAGATGACAAAATGTAAACAATGATAACCCCACATTGCAGAAATTTCTATGCTTTTAGTATTCACTAGGTTATTGTATGAAATGATTAGAGTGAATGCAAGTTTGGATGGATTTGTTTAATAAATCCTAACCTCTGATATCACAGATTACTTAAGCACTATTACTAGCAGCAGCCAGAATGAAAATAAAACTTTGCAGAAATTGCTGTCTGCTTTTAAAAATTTCCCCTTTTTTTAGCTAAGAATTCTTTCTGGTGCAAAAGAACAAGTTTCTTGCTAAGTCATCTGATTGCAAAAATCGTCCATTTTTATTTTCTCCTTTTTGCTTGCAGTGGTAAATCAGAAAAATCTCACAATAAAAGTATGTAACTACTCAGATTATAAACTGTGTCATCAAATGAATTAATATTAAATCTTCCAAAGGAACATTTCTAAAAGAGGTGCCCAGAAGACATCATTTAGGAATAAAAAAAAAATAAAAGAAACTTTTCCCCAAGACTAACCTATCTCTTTGCATGGTTTCTACAACAACTTGAAATAATTAATATTCCCTGAAGGAAAAAGCAAGAATATATTTTTAAATCATTCCTCAAAACATTTCTGACAAACAAGCACAAAAAGAAAAAGAAAAAGAAAAAAAAAAAAAAAAAAAAGAGAAAAAACAGGGTAGAAATAACTGGCACCTTTATTTTGTAAAATTGCCAATTTGTCTTCATTCCAAGCATGTTTGCCTGTCCTCGAAATGATAGAGCAGGGATGTGTTTCCCTAACCCCAACCTTTCTCCATTATTGAGGGTATACCACTTTTAGTTGCAAAACAACCAACAAGGAACAAATTCAAGAAGACAAAAGTGTTTTAAATTTGCCAAAACTTTAGATATTAAGTTTCTATAATATTTGTTTTTCTTTTTTATCCCATGATATCCCATATGATTTATATCAAAATTGTATAGGACTTGTATTAAGATCAGATCTAAAAAGGCAGTAGTTCTGGGCATGACAATTAATTGCATCTGGCAGCAAGGCCTCTGATTGAAAGGTTGTGAAGAGCACGGAACCCCCTCTTAATTGCTGCGGTCCACAGCTCGACCTTGACCAGGGATGGTAGGACCTGTTAGGGTTCTTGCTATGGGCAAATAGTTTATCCCCCAAACGGGGTCCAAAACACTATGAAAGAATAAGAGACTTTTGTAGTAGAAATTCCAGGAATACGTTTTTCGAAAGAAAAAATGCCACCGGCAAGACGTTCTCGAAGGAAAATAAAATGCCACCGGCAAGACGTTCTCGAAGGAAAATAAAATGCCACCGGCAAGACGTTCTCGAAGGAAAATAAAATGCCACCGGCAAGACGTTCTCGAAGGAAAATAAAATGCCACCGGCAAGACGTTCTCGAAGGAAAATAAAATGCCACCGGCAAGACGTTCTCGAAGGAAAATAAAATGCCACCGGCAAGACGTTCTCGAAGGAAAATAAAATGCCACCGGCAAGACGTTCTCGAAGGAAAATAAAATGCCACCGGCAAGACGTTCTCGAAGGAAAATAAAATGCCACCGGCAAGACGTTCTCGAAGGAAAATAAAATGCCACCGGCAAGACGTTCTCGAAGGAAAATAAAATGCCACCGGCAAGACGTTCTCGAAGGAAAATAAAATGCCACCGGCAAGACGTTCTCGAAGGAAAATAAAATGCCACCGGCAAGACGTTCTCGAAGGAAAATAAAATGCCACCGGCAAGACGTTCTCGAAGGAAAATAAAATGCCACCGGCAAGACGTTCTCGAAGGAAAATAAAATGCCACCGGCAAGACGTTCTCGAAGGAAAATAAAATGCCACCGGCAAGACGTTCTCGAAGGAAAATAAAATGCCACCGGCAAGACGTTCTCGAAGGAAAATAAAATGCCACCGGCAAGACGTTCTCGAAGGAAAATAAAATGCCACCGGCAAGACGTTCTCGAAGGAAAATAAAATGCCACCGGCAAGACGTTCTCGAAGGAAAATAAAATGCCACCGGCAAGACGTTCTCGAAGGAAAATAAAATGCCACCGGCAAGACGTTCTCGAAGGAAAATAAAATGCCACCGGCAAGACGTTCTCGAAGGAAAATAAAATGCCACCGGCAAGACGTTCTCGAAGGAAAATAAAATGCCACCGGCAAGACGTTCTCGAAGGAAAATAAAATGCCACCGGCAAGACGTTCTCGAAGGAAAATAAAATGCCACCGGCAAGACGTTCTCGAAGGAAAATAAAATGCCACCGGCAAGACGTTCTCGAAGGAAAATAAAATGCCACCGGCAAGATGTTGTCTCGAAGGAAAATAAAATATTACCAGCAATACATTCTTGGGGGAAAAAATACATACAAGCAATACATCTAACTCAACAAAAACCACTTTAAGAAATAGATCAAAGAAAGCTTATCTAAAAAAAATTATTTCTTACAAAGAATATACATTCTATTCATACAAATCTATCGTAAAACTGTTGTGGAGTTATTTTTGCAGTGGAGGCTAGTATTTGTACTCAAGTCAGTCCTAATAGGTTCAACGTACAAAATGTTAGGAACTTGATATATGTATTACGCAGTATAATCTTGCCAGGTCGATAACTACTTTCATATTCAATTAACTGTCAACTACTATCATCCAACATCAACTGACCCTTGTTCCTCTTACTACTTAAATTAGGTGGGAGAGTCTATTCATTATAGAACAGGTGTGTTTAACCATAACAAAACATCTTCTTGGTATTAAAGGTATCAAGGTTAATACGCTGTAAAACAAGAAAAGGCAGCATATTTGATAGCTTAACAAAAACCATATTTGAAAACTTTCAGCAATGGCAACAAACAAAACGGATATCACAAGTAATTCAGAGAAAATAACATCATCAAGAAGTTGACATTCCGCACTACTTTCAATAAAATAAACAAATTAATATTGAAAATAACTACTGAACTTGAGAAATCTATTTTCCTGAGAAATTGTTTTAAGAGAAAGATTTCACAAATTTCAACCAACAACAAGAGTGCCAGCTGCTCAGTCAATGATTCCCAAATGTTTCCTTATAAGGAAATGGCTAATATTACGGTTATCATTAGATCCAATTTTTTTTTCATGAAATTTTAATAAATGCACAAAAATAAACCTGTCTTGAACTGAGCTAAACAGAAAACATTGACGAATTCCAATAATGTCCAATGTACCATCCAACACATATTTCTGATGAAATAACAGGTGGAAGTTTTAGATGACATCAAATATGGTAATTCATTTTTAATATTTCTTATATATGCTTTATGCTACTGAGGTTTCACAATAGACGTTACATTTAGTGTATACACATATAACAATTTTTATGAAGTAGATTTAGAATTATAATTAATTTTATTTATCTGTATGTTAACCGAAAAAGAGGCAGAGATAGAGAGTAAAACAGAAACAGAGAGGGAGATAGAAAGAAAAGGTGAGATACAGAAAGGGGTTGACAAAGCAAAGAAAGTGAGACAAAAAGAGAGCGATGTAGAGAGACAAAAAGAGAGCGATGTAGAGAGACAAAAAGAGAGCGATGTAGAGAGACAAAAAGAGAGCGATGTAGAGAGACAAAAAGAGAGCGATGTAGAGAGACAAAAAGAGAGCGATGTAGAGAGACAAAAAGAGAGCGATGTAGAGAGACAAAAAGAGAGCGATGTAGAGAGACAAAAAGAGAGCGATGTAGAGAGACAAAAAGAGAGCGATGTAGAGAGACAAAAAGAGAGCGATGTAGAGAGACAAAAAGAGAGCGATGTAGAGAGACAAAAAGAGAGCGATGTAGAGAGACAAAAAGAGAGCGATGTAGAGAGACAAAAGAGAGCGATGTAGAGAGACAAAAAGAGAGCGATGTAGAGAGACAAAAAGAGAGCGATGTAGAGAGACAAAAAGAGAGCGATGTAGAGAGACAAAAAGAGAGCGATGTAGAGAGACAAAAAGAGTTTTCTTTTTATTTTTGCAAATTTGTTACAGACTGAAGGAAGTAACTTTGTAAATGCCATCTTGGGGGATCAAGTTGATTATCTAAAATGAACCAGATGCGTTATAGTAAATTTTATTCCTTACTATTAATGCCATATCTCTTGATATTGAACATTATAATTGCAGAGACTGTTTGCCTTTAAAATATTATCTTCCAGAAATATACCAATTGTGCTTTGACCCAAGAGTAATGACAGGTGCCACACACTAAAACGACAACAAAGAGACAGGTGTGTGTACACTACTGGCCATAATTATTCGGCCAACCTAGTGTTTAAAAAAAAATGATATATTTCATACTACTTTTAGTATTTATTGCCATGTGAATAATTGTAAATTAAGATAGAATGGTTCTTTTGTTAAAAAGCCACAATAACATGTGCATCAAATGAATTTATAAATATTTAATAATTACTTATACTGCAGTTTCATCAATGAAAGAATAAAGAAAATTTAGGGTGCTTCCGATGAGTTTATCTTTGCTTCCTTGCCTTGTCAAATTTTGCAAAATAATAACAAAAGAACCATTCTATTTTCATTTGGCAATAAATGCTAAAAATAGTATGAAATATATCATTTCTTTTAAAAAAGAACTGAGATGGCCTAATAATTATGGCTGGTAGTCTGTGTGTGTGTGTGTGTGTGTGTAAACTTGTCGTTATACTCGTTTCGAAAAACCCTCCAAGTACAAACGTGGAAGGAAAAAAATGGTAATAAAAAAGAACGAGCTAAGCTCTTGAACATCAGTCAAAGTACGTACCCCAAAGAAAAAACCCCAAGACAAGTAACCTAAAACAAAAAAAATGATTATATATATATATATATATATATATATATATATATATAATCATCTGCAAACATGCTTGTTTCGCTGTATCACAGCTCTTCAGAGCAGGTAAATTATCCATGTAGCTTCAAGCCAGACTCGAAACTGACTACTTTATCATTAGATGAACATCTTACCACCAAGCTCACTGCATAACGGTAGAGATAAGCAGCTTTCACAACAGGTTATTCACAGGATGTAAACAAACATATATGACTGAAAGCATTCAATTTGATGGCCAAACCAAACTGTATTCAATTATATATATTGGAATAAGTGAGATGAATTCAAATTCCGGACCATGAAAATTTCATAATTCTATTTCATTTCTCCTATGGGTTAAGTAGTAGGTTAGACTGCGCTCTTTCAAAAGAAGGAGAGCTTTGTATTACAAACAGTGGAGAAGGAAATGGAGAAACCACTCCACTCTCCCAAAAGAACCATTCTATTTTCATTTGGCAATAAATACTAAAAATAGTATGAAATACATAATTTGTTTCAAAAAAGAAACTGTGGTGGCCTCATAATTATGGCTGTTTATATATATATGATTGTTTAATTACTTACTTTTTGGTCATAATAAAATTAGACCAGTGCAGATTTGTATTAAAAAGTGTTTAATACAATTATATTATGGAACTTTTGAATATTTTCCATTTGTAAACGAGTTATTACACAATCTAGGTTTCTACCTTGAGTGGTGACTTCAGGCAATTCGCAATAACTGATTTTACCGATTCTTTTTTTTTTTGTAAGAACGCTCACATGGCAGGGAATTTTTGAATGCACAATTTTTAAAATTACAAGAAATTATGTTTTCAACCATGGTTGTATGAACCTAATAGGTTCTTGTACGCTCCAGCCTTCTTAAGGTGCTAAGAATTTCGAACCAAACCCTTTATTATAATCGCTAGGGTATATGATCCTCATTCCTTGCGTAAACCCTTGATTGGAGGTCATGAGTTATCTCCCTCTAACCCTACAAGTTACTTGTTCAGTACTGCTGTAGTACTGCTGATATTGAACTCACAACTCTAAGAGTCAAGTCACAGGAACTAACCAACATCTATATCCACTGGGCCATGTGTCCTTAAGGTTCGAAATTCCTAGCACCTAAAGAAGGCCGGAGTGTACAACGGCCAAAACATCATACAAATGTGTTATGGCGAACTCACCTGTCTAGGGATAGTGAACTCTCCCTCCTAATATAAGTAATAGTGTAGCGAGTAGTCAGTGAGAAAATACGAGTCAGCGACCTGGCAAGTTACTTTGTGTTACCACGTGATAATACAAAGTTTCCTCCAGTACATCAAACCTAAGGAACCGACATTTGTACTAACATACAATGCACAATCTACTATGTTGTACTCCACAACAAAATGGCAACCAAGATGAGGACAATAGTCTGAATAACGTAAATACTGTAAATACTACCTAGTCTCAAAAATATAGACAAATAAATACTTTCACGGCTTCTGCTCCGATGAACTTAGATCACTGGTGCCCCCTAAATACGAATTTGCACGAGATACTAGATTAGCAACTAGATCCCACCCTTTTACAGTGAAACCGATAAAATGCAGCCGTAACTTCTACTCCAACAGTTTCTTTCCTCGCACTTCCCCACTGTGGAATTCTCTTCCAAACGATTGCTTCCCTTACGGCTACAATCTCCAGGAGTTTAAATGTAAGGTCAATACACACCTCCTAACACACTAACCTGCTCCCATTCTATCAAGCACTCTTCCCATCTGCCCGACCCTCATCATTACTATCCTTACTCATCTGTCACCTTTCTCCTGACATTCCCTATGTCTATCCACTCCTTCTCTTTACCTTCCCCTATGTAGCCCCATGCGCAATAGTGGCAGTGGAATGCCTTGCTTGGGGTGAGATGATTAAAAAAAAAAAAAAAAATGTCAGTTTCCTCTTTTTTCAAATACAATATTTGAAAAAAGAGGAAACTGACATTTGTCTATTTTTTTTTCGTGTTTTAAATACATCATGGTTTTATGTGATAGTGAATGTTATTGTCATCTTTTAGATAAATGCACACACACACTTTTCTCCTTCACTCAATTTTAAATTATAAAAATATGAAAGCAACTAAGAAAAGCTTGCAGATAATCAGTATTCAATAAATAAATGTATACATGATTTGGTTCATACAAGGGATAGTACTAAAGTTTACAGGCTGCACATGTTGAAATAATATCATTAAATGAAAATGCATTAACACTCACTGCTACCCAGATAATCAAAAAGAATAAAAAAAAGTCAAAGTAGAAAACACAAGTCTACTAACAGAGTTTGTTAGTTTCATTCAGGTTTCCAAAGTTAATTTATCAGGAAAACATTTACAAAATATGCCTTTTTGCTAATTTCAAATTTACTTTCACTCTTTAAAACAAATCACGACTCTTCAATGGAGAAGCAGATTTTAAATACTGATAATTTCAGAGTCTTTTTTTTTTGTTTCGTTTTTCCTGTTGTGGTTGCGTGTCAGTTTAGGGGACTTTAAATGACTGAATCAACAGAAATGAAAACTACCAATTGCACTAATCTCATTTTATTTAACTGTCTACAGCAGAGAGTTGAGCAAATGCTGCCTTGCATTAAAATTCCAACAAAAACAAAATGTTTGAAAGACAGTGTTTTAGAATTCAACATATCTAACAAGAAAAAAAAAAAACAGGCAACAAGCCAGGTTTTGTAGAGTTATGCAAACATGAAAAATAATCAAGAATTTATTGCACAATAAAGACAAGATTCCACATTAAAAGCCAGCAGATTTCAACAAAATATACAAAGCATTCTTCACTTGCATCAATTAAACTGAGGTTTCTTTTTTTCTTCTTATATTTCTTAATCTTAAAATAAAAAAAAGAAAACTTTTTATTAAGAAACAAAAATAAGGTTGATTTGAAGACATTTTTTCTCCAAATGTTTTTTTTTATCCCATGATAATTAAAAATGTACTTTTCTGTATTTAACATATTGTTGGGATTCAGTCAGTTAAGTGCCATACGTGATACACGCTTGGGCGATCATGTTTCGAAAGAGACATGACTGACTGGGCAGAATATTATCCTGCAGTAGGTTGCCATTGCTTTCTGCAGTAGACTGGTTGCCAGCCAAAGCTATAGAACCGAATCTGCCCTGCCATTTAACTCATAGCTGGAGTCAGAAGTGATATTACATTATTATATTAAGTATAATTAGTAGGGGATCAGTTTATTACTTCATAACAATAAAAAACTGATCCCCCACTTTATGCCCAGTATAAGTTTTAATTATGCTCCCAACTATTGTATTCAGTCAGTCAGTTAAGTGCTATACATGATACACGCTTGGGCGATCATGTTTCAAAAGAGACATGACTGACTGGGCAGAATATTATCCCACAGTAGGTTGCCATTGCTTTCTGCAGTAGACTGGTTGCCGACCAAGGCTATAGAACCCACTCTGTCCTGTTATTTAACCCATAATTGGAAGGAAGAGACGGATTAATACCTTTCCTAAGGTGTAAATGAATGCAATGAATTCAGCTGGGATTCAAATTGTTGAGATTAACACTGCAATAAATATTTCCTCCTAAGTGTTTTTGGTTCAAACATCTCAAATTATGATGGCTTAATTTTTTTGTCTTTTAAATCAACTTTATGCTGTCTATTTTTCAAGTATATTTCAACATAGATTTTTTTTTTTTAAAAGTAAATGGTTTTCATTTCAATCGTAGTACATTGTAGTATAGTGGATGTTGGCTCACAAGGAGAAATCAGAGAGCCAAGTTTAAATTCCAGTTGAATTTGTTTTCTTCACTTACACGCAAATACCCTTGGGGAAAAGGGTATCTCTTCTCCCTCCAGCTATAGGTTAAATAGCAAGACAGATTGAGTTCTCTAGCCTTGGTGGCAACCAACCTAACTCACTAAGATAAAGGATTTTGTATAGGGTGAACACCCCTAACTGTAAAACAGGCAACTTCAAAAGCATTAATGACAAGAGGTTGCCGATGACCTATGCTCCACTGAGAGTGATGAAGTTTAGGGGTATCTGAAGAAAAAAGGTCATCAATCAGGTCACTGACTCCCTAGCTACTACATACACTTTTATACTTCATTAAACAGTATTCAATGCTGCAACCAGGCTACCTGTAAGATATATTCCACAGATGTGTTAACAATCATCACTGAATATGTAAACCAAGCTTTTGATAATAATGGCAAAACTCGAGCTGTTGCTCTAAATATCTCAAAAGCATTTGATAGGGTTTGGTATGCTGACTTTCTGAGCAAGCTTCAAGGTTGGTTGGTTGTTTGGGGTTTTATGGCATATCAACCACTATGGGTTATTTAATGCCAAATCCAGTTTGCACATATATAGTAAACTAGCAGTATAGCCCGGCATTGCTCGGGTGTAATGAAAGCTTTAAAACTAATCTAGGGTCCTGGAGCTCAGACTCTTTGGACATTGGCACGAATGACTAAAAAGCAATAGTTGTTGCCAGTTAAAGCGAAACCGTAGACTGAAAGAAAAATGAATGGATGTAAGTCAAATTTTGATTTCCTGGTATCGATATCAAATAAGTTTTTTTCATCGTAAACTGAATTTTGAAGGCTAAATAAATCCTCTGAGTAAATCATGGCTGAGACTAAGAACTACAATTATACCTGCTTAGAGCCAAACCTGAAGCAAAAACTAAAATAAAAGGGCTGAAAAACTGATTCTGATCAGACCCAGTATCTTACCTTTTTATATATAATCGATTTTCTGCACTATTGTAAGAACTGCAACCTTGAAACTTCTGAATATCGTTTCTTATGTCTGTCTATGAGTGTATCAAATTTGATTAAAATCAGACCACTCCTTATAATAACCCGATTTTTTCAATTTTCAATATTTATTGGGGGTACCTCGCCACAAAAACTAGCTAAGAACACTCACAGACTCTTATAGTACAACTGTGTAAATTTTCAAGAAAATCGGTTCAGCCGTCTATAGGTCTATGGACACACACAAAGTTCCATTGATAAATAAGTTTAGATTAGATATATATGATTTGTAAACATAATTTAAGGATAACGTCCTTAAATCACAGCTCTCTTACTCAAGTAAATTTTTTCAAATGTTCCTATCTGACATGGGTCAGTTTATTTAATATAGCTAATTAATTCATTTGTGTAGCCAACTGATATGCGACACTGACTACAATGCTGTCTTTTTCATGACCACCAAACACTTCAACAGCTCTAGTTTTGATCAGTTCCTTGTAGAGATCATCAGAATTGATGAAGTTATGTAACACTGAGTACAGTACTGAGCAAGCTTTAAGGCTACAGTAAGTCTGGACAATTGTTTGATTTAATCCAATTGTTCATATCGAATAATGAAATGATCCTTTCATCCAAATGCGGGTGGTCCTCAAGGCTCTATCCTCAATCCTGTACTGTTTCTGGTTTTCATCAATGATCTTCCTGATGTCATCAGTTCCCAAGTTGGCACGTATGACGATAACACCACTATCTACTCCCATCTCGACAGGAAATCTGCCAGGGATGACAATGTAAACCCGGCTGCTGCTCTTGAAACGGACCTCCAATCAGTGGTTAACTGGGGCAAGGAATGGCTTGTAAATTTTAATGCCTCCAAAACAAAACCGCACTTTAACGACCATAGAGAAACTTTCCTGCATGTCATCAGCATGGCTAATCCAAGTCTCCTTGACAGCAACACACTGCGCCTCCTTGGCCACACTTTTTACACCGAGCTGAAGCAGAATGACGACAACAAATTTACAGCTGCATCTACTGCTAGGATGATTGAGTCTCTGTGTCAGGCCAGAAAGTTTTTCTTGTCAGAATCTATTTTGTACATTTACAAATCTACCATTAGTCTGTGCATTGAATACTGCTGCCATATTTGGTTAGGTGCTCCTGCTATTCATCACAAGGTTCTTGACAAAATCCAAAGAAGGATCTGCAATTTAATCAGTCCTGACTTAGCATCTCAACTTCAGTCTCTTTCTTAAGGACATGATATGGCTTCCCTCTGTCTTTTTTACAAATACTTTCATGGCAACTGCTCTGACAAGCTTTTTTTCCTTGATATCAAGACTATGTGAATTCAAGTGTACTGTTAGATGGGCATCTAGGACCCACTCTTTAACTGTTAAAATAGTTAAAATTAATCATCACATCTTCTCCAACAGTTCTTTTCTCACAATTCCCAACTGTGGAACTCCTTTGCTCCCTGATAGCTACAATCTCCAAAAGTTTAAATGCAATATGAATTGCTATCTTCTAAATCCTTGAATCTCGTTCATCTTTTCATTCATCCACAAAACCCCATGTATCCAGCCTTTTTTCTCTCACTGTACCCTCCTGCGCACTAATGAAGAAAAATAAATTTCTTGGAAGAAGGCAACACATCCACATGACTGTAAATTCCTATTTACGTACAGATAATGGAAGTAAATTTTTTTTGCGTTGTTTTCAGCATGTAAGAATTCAATTTAGATTCACTATATGAAGGTCACAAACTGCCTACCCTGTGGCATTAATGATGGCAAATGGCATGTATGTATATTATGTGTGTGTGTGTGTGTATATATATATATATATATATATATATATATATGATAAAGGATTTTCAATTATTACCATTGATAATACATATTTCACCGCTTTGATGTTCTTAACGCGGCTCGTCAGAACCAAGTACCATTTGGAGCTGACGAGCCGCATTAAGAACATCAAAGCAGTGAAATATGTATTATCCAAGGTAATAATTGAAAATCCTTTATAAAATATTACTCTATTAAATTAAATAAATTAATTTAACATTGAGTTCTCTCGAGTTCGTCTCTTTTGGAATTTACCTGGATTACATACAAAGTGGATTATGTTATATAGATATATGTGGTTTCCAGCTTTCTCTTTTCCAATCTTCTCACTTTGGTTTCTTTTTTTTTTTTTTTTTTTCAATTGGAGTAGATAGATCTATCTATCGCCCGGTTCACACTCCACCCACGTCTATTGAACAGGTTAAGAGGCTCATCCCTTGTTACCTGTATAGGATGTGGTTTCCGGCTTTCTCTTTTCTAGTCTTTTCACTATTATGTAGCCCCCTGCACATCAGTGGCGTTACCGCCTTGCTCGGGGTGATACGATTAAAAAAAAAAAAAAAAGAACATGCTGCCTTTTATTGAGTCTTTCATCATGTCTCTTAAGTTCTTTCTCTGTCTCTCCCATTTTCCTCTTTGTTTTTTTTTTATTTCCTCTATGTTCCTTTTATGATCCCCCATTCTTGTTTCTCATTTTCTCTACCCACTTTACCTTGCACACAAAAATTTCACCAATATAAGGAATTGAGTTTTCCATCTCTTTTTAAAAATAGTGTTTACTACCTGATGTCCTTTCAATGTCGAAACAAAATTTACACTTTGCAATATATTATATTTTGGACATGTTCTAAAGTATACACACACACACACACACATATATATATATACTGAGCATTGACCATAAAGTGAGCAAACAGGGATGCATGGAATCAATTGTATACAGGTCTAAGTAGCTAAATTGAAGCCCAGACATTTTAGTGTGGAATCTCAGTAAATGTTTGCATATTATAAACACTAAAATTTATGTTTAGTGAGAGCATTACAGCACGTAGCATAAAACTTTAGTAGATAAAAACCAAATGTTTAATGGAAAAGAAAAAGAGGCCCAGAAAAATAACTTTTTAGGCCCTATGTGAACACACACGTAAATATGCATGCATGCGCATATACACACACACACACACACACATTTTCATTTACCTTTACTAATCATACTGCATTTGTTGTGGAGTAAGGAGTATATACACTGGTTAAATACTTTCAGTCTGAATTCCTAGCATAAGGAACTATTAGTACACTATTAACGTACAAATTATTATCCTCTTCCTAATTGTTGTTATCACAACATTTTGGCTGTTATGCAATCTGGCTTTCATCATATCATTTTCACTGTTTTTAGAAAATCAACATTGCACTTTGTGTGAAACCTGGTGTTTCATGTGATAAGGACTGACATCAGAAATTAGATACATAGCTTTAAGCAATCTTCAAACATTTAGGTTCAAAGATCTGAAAAAGATGTACAGCAATACCTAATTTTTGGGGTTTTTGCTTACATACTGACTTCTAAATTTTTACTATTTCAAGAATAAATCCAAATAAAATTGATATATTTTGTATTAGATACATTGAATGGGAAATATATTCAAACCAGAATTCTTATTATGAATCTCCACAAGCAAAATATGAAGTTTTTTTTGTTTTTTTTTACTATAGCCAATAAGTATAAACTGTGTAAAAATTGTTGAAGATTACAAAAAACGCTACTCAAAGAATAAGATTTGTTAAATCATTTGATAATTAATAAAAACCAAAAATAGACAAGTGTTTTCAACAATATAATACTGCTGGCACATAGACATGTGCATTGAGGTGCAGTGAATATTGGCTTGGAACAAGAAATCGGGTTTGAATTCCAGTTGAATTCCTTGCATTCACTTACGCGCAAATACCCTTGGGAAAGGTATTAATCTGTCTCTTTCCTCCGGTTATGGGTTAAATGATAGGACAGATTGGGTTCTATAGCCTTAGTTGGTAATCAGTCTACTGCAGAAAGCAATGGTAACCTACTGTGTGATAGTCATCTCTTTCGAGACATGATGGCCCAAGCGTGCATCATGTATGGCACTTAACTGACTGACTGAATACAATAGTTGGGAACATAATTAAAACTTATACTGGGCATAAAGTGGGGGATCAGTTTTTTATTGTTATGAAGTAATAAACTGATCCCCCACTAATTATACTTAATATAATAATGTAATATAGTCTATCGCTTCTGACGCCAGCTATGAGTTAAATGGCAGGGCAGATTCGGTTCTATAGCTTTGGCTGGCAACCAGTCTACTGCAGAAAGCAATGGCAACCTACTGCAGGATAATCTTCTGCCCAGTTTGTCATGTCTCTTTTGAGACATGATCGCCCAAGCCTGTATCACATATGGCACTTAACTGACTGAATAATGCTGGGCCCAAATAAGAATGTTTTAAATTTGCTTTGTTTCAATAAACAATGCAATACATTATAATATAGTTAAATTTTTCAGTATTTCCCTTTGAAGTAAGCTAACGTCTTATCTGATGGCACAATGATTTGCTCATAATGCATCTTGTCCGTATAAAATTTAAAAAGCTTCAATAAATTATATAATGCTGTCATTTGTCACTGGAAATAAACTTGTTTTCTCAAAAAATGATAACCATTTGAAAAAAATATTTTGGGTCAGTATTTATAATGCCAAATCCCCAGCTTTCAAATTGAGTACGATACCACAATTATAAAATCTCCATGTCCTTGTCAATCAAGAAACCTAACCTACCTGCTGATGAGTGAATTCCAAAATGAAGCCTTTATTTAATCTATGGAAGTAGACTTTTCTCATTCCACTGCTTATATCTAGGAATATCTTATCTATTTGCCCATAGTTGGGACCCTAACAGGTGCTACCATCCTGAATCAGGGTGAACCTGGGATTTGTTTTATGGCGTATCAACCCATCTTGAGTCATTTAACGCCGAATCTAATTATTAAAAATCGAACAAAAAGTTAACAATTTCAAGAAGTTTGTACATTTAACAAATATATATAACAGACTTATATATTTAGACAAATTCATACATTTAGCAAATTTATATATTTAACACATTTTAAATTAATAAAATATTTTATAAAAATGTATATATTTAATTTGGATGTTTAGATTTTATGGCATACCAACCACCACAGGTTATCTGAAGCCAAATCCAGCCTACATACACTATATATATATATATATATATATATATATATATATATTGGTGGACCAATAAGAATTATTCAACTTGCTCTGTTTAAGCTGAGTTGAAGTACACTCTGCTCAGCCCAGGGATTGAATTCACAATTATCACCAAATTCAAAAACTTATGTTTTAATCCACTATGGGACAATCCTGTATGGAGCCTTAAACCTAACCCAGCCCAGGCATTGAATTCACAGTTATTATATAACCAAATTCATAAACCTATGCTTTAATCCATTAGGCTGTTGTTCTATGGGACAATCCTGGGTAAAGAACTTACAACCTTAATCCTAACCTACCTGCTGAAGAGTGCTGTTGATGCTTGACTGCACTCACTGAATCTTTTTACTTTGGTTAAAGCTGCTGTTGTTAAAAAAGTTTTACTTATGTAAAATTGTCACTTTTTTCCCTCCCCTATTGTCAGAAAATTACCCAAATTTCTTGTCAAAATGTTTGAAAATGTTTTCTCACTATATGACAAGATATTTATGAGTTATTTGGTATAATTTATTTATTTCCTTGAAATTAAAAATTGCAACAGATTTTCAACTAAGTATCCAATTTCCACATTATCAGTTAAATGAACTGTGGTGAGGCCTTAATTATATGTGAGGTTTTGTTGACTCTTTAGTAAACAGGATTTATTTGTTTGCATTTGGAAAGTAGCCATGATCTAATAGACAACACATACATTAACCATCTGTAAAAAAAAAAAATTAAAAAATAAAAAATAAATAAAAATAAATAAAAAAAACAGAAAAGTCAAATTTCTAAATTAAAGACTGTCCTACCACAAATATTCGAGACAATTACTTCTGGACAGATAACTGACCCAATGATTTCAATAAATAACAGGTGTGTCAGAAGTGGGCTAATTTTTCCTCTGCTTCATGAAAAGTCTAACAAAGTACCATTCATTTGCGCATTAAATATTGCTATTACATCTGGTACTTCTGCTATAAACAGTACTGTGCAAAAGCATTAGGACAAGAAATATTTTATTTGATTTATCAACAAATGCTTTCACAAGAAAAATACTTGTTACAAAATAAATTTAAAATTTAGTATAATAGCCTTTTGCTTTAATCACAGCCTTTATTCTGTCAGGCATTGACATCACAAGCTTCTTCGATGTATCTAATAGTATCTTCTGCCAAGCAGCTTGTATTTATTCTCAAAGTGTGTCTTGCTAAATAACATTAGATTTATCAATTTTTTTATCCAAAATATCCCATAGATGTTCAATGGAGTAGTTTCAAAATAACTTGTTTAATAGAAAATAGGAAAAATTAAATATAACTTCTTTTTAATACATTTCCTTTACACCTAGTTTTAAATAATCAAAATTAGCAATTTACTTGGCTAGTGTGCAAAAATATTAGGACAGAGGTGATTTTAAACTTTATTTTGATGCCTCAGAAAAGATAAAATAGTTCTTGTCCTAATAATTTTGCACAGTACTGTATCTAATTTCTTGACAAAACCCAGGAAAGAATCCTGCAACGTTATTGATCCTGGCATCTCAGCATAAGCCACTTCACCCACAATGCTAAAAGTGGTTTCCCTGTACATTTTATGAAAACATTTTTTCATCATATTGTTCTCTTGGTACCTTGACTTCACACATTTAAGCACCATACTAGACTGCTAGATAAATCCCATCATTTTACTGTTTTTCATATTTTTTGCAATCTAACCAAATTCATCTATATTCTTCTTTCCATCAACTTTGTAATTTAATATTCCACATTGTGATAATAGAGTTTGAGTTTTGTTTAATGACATATCAATCTCTATGGGTGATTTAATGCCAAAAAGGTTGAGTTTTAAGGTATTTTTTCATGTTCGGTTATAGTGAGAAGGTTGATTTAGTCAGATTTTAATGAATTTTTTTTTATTTCGGAAAACTGAAGATGTCTTCTAGTTTTGTATTCAAAAATGTATTATGGGAATAATTTTTTTTTCCTTCGAAAATGTATTGTTGGTAATATTTTTTATTAAAAAATGTATATTTTTCTATAAAAGTCTATTTTTATACTTTCATAGTGTTTTGACACAAAATGTATATATTTAATTTGGATGTTTAGATTTTATGGCATACCAACCACCACAGGTTATCTGAAGCCAAATCCAGCCTACATACATTATATGTATATATATTGGTGGACCTGGGAACAACAGCAATTAAGAGGTGGTTCCATGCTCCTCACAACCTCCCAATCAGAGGCCTTGCTGCCAGATGCAGTTAACTGTCTTACCCAGGACCACTGTGATAATAGAAAATCAGCCTAAAATAGTGAAATGTAAAAACTCAAATGCAAATTTACCAGAGCTGAACTAGTGATTAAAATAAATTTTAAAAAAACAACACACAATATGCATTCGTTGCTTATCATAATGAAACTGACCAAAATTTTGACATAAAAAAATGCTGCTTTAATTAAAGGAGAATATAATTCACTAAAACAAAAATGTCTAGGAAGTGATTTAATCACTAGTTCAGCCACAGTAAAACTGCATCCAGTACGTTACATTTCACCATCCTTGTCAGATTTTCTATTATCACAATGTGGGATATTTAAAAACAAAACTGATGAAAACAAAAAGAATATTAATGAATTTGGCTAAATTGGAAAAACAAAAAAACATTTAAAAAAAAAGTCAGCACATGTGTAGTTATAATGTCAACAAATCTAGTCCAATGAAGTCCTAATGGATGAAACATGTCACAAGTAAACTTTTTCTATTTTGTCTTACTATTTCCTCAAAATTGTCCTTAATATATCCCGGTTCACACTCCACCCATGTCTATTGAACACGTTAAGAGGCTCATCCCTTGTTTCCTGTTTAGGATGTGGTTTCCGGCTTTCTCTTTTCCAATCTTTTCACTATTACATAGCCCCCTGCACATCAGTGGCATTACCGCCTTGCTCGGGGTGATACGATTAAAAAAAATTTTTTAAAAATATATATATCATTGTCTCGTGTGTGTGTGTGTGTGTGTGTGTGTAAATAAGTAAAGAACAGGTAGAAAAAAGTGTCTTTAATCAAACATGTTTCACTTTAACAAGCTTCTTCAGAGATTTTTGAAAGACAAAGGGTCTTTCATTTTGAAAAATATCTCTGAAGAATCTTGTTAAAATGAAACGAGTTAGATTAAATACACTTTTTTCCTACTTGTTCTTTACTTATTCTATTCATTATATCAGATTTCAATCTATATATTCAACTTATATATATGCGTGTGTGTGTATGTGGAGGGGTGATTGGTTGCTTGTATCTGAGTATGCCTATCTACTAGGGTGGATAGCTAATCCCTGCTCATTTGCTACAGAGACCATCTGTAGCTTATATTGCAGCTATGCTGAGCAAACCTGAGTTACAATTCCTGGGAGAGAGCACATTATTTGACATGATCAACAGTTTTAACCCCGGCCAGCATGCTCAAATCCTCAATTTTGATGGCTATGAAATAGTTCTGCCCAACCAATTTCACTCACAACACTTGGGTCAACCCATATTACACTTTTCAATGGTGCCACATACTTGGATCACCTCCCAAGGCCAATAATGTCACCTTTATGATAAGCTGACCAGGTCCTGGTAGAACACCATGTGTGTTTAAATGAGATTGAATTACATACTTGTTGACAATACTCACATAATAGCATCATCCACATGCAAAAGAAGATGAAAAATAATGGATGCATTACTAATAATAAAAAAAAAAAGAAATCCTACACTTAATAACATCAATTATGAACAAAGTAACAATGTGCTTACCATGTTCCGAACTTAACATATACATAACTCTTCTATATACATAAACTCTACACATATTTAGTTATAAGTAAAACAAAATTCATCCTTGATAAAGGCTACAAATACAGTCGAAAGCAATAAAAAAAAAACAAAAAAAAACCCCTTCAAACAGTTCTTATATCATTTAAGTTCTAAAAAGAAAAAATATCTTGTCTGTCATTTTCAATGAAACTTGCATAAAAGAGACTGCTGCCCAAATACAATACATGATACGCATCGCTCATTCAATAATGAATTAAAGCACTCTGGCTATTGGGTGTGTATAATGATATACGTGCTAAAAAGTCTGCCTTCTTCCACTGAACGCTCATAGCCCAGAGGTAGAATCGTCGACTGATGCCAATTCAGTCGGGTTTCAATCCTGGGTAAAAAAAACAATCGGAGTCTAACCATACTAAGGAGCTGTGATACAGCGAAACAGATCTGTCTGCGGATGACTATATATATATATATATATATATATATATATATATACATACACACACATTACCGGCTATAATTATTAGGCCATCCCATTTTTTTAAAAGAAATTATGTCCGTCATACTATTTTTAAGTGGATAATTCTAAATGGAAATAGAATGGTTCTTTTGTGATTATTACTTTGCAAAATTTTACAAGGCAAGGAAGCAAAAATGAACGCGTCTGAATCACCCTAAATTTTCTTCGTTCTTTCATTGATGAAATTGCAATATAGGTAATTATTAAATATTTATAAATTCATTTGATGCACATGTTATTGTGCAATAACAAATAAATAAGTTTTATATATATATATATATATATATATATAAAACTTATTTATAAATGGAACTTTGTGTTTGTGTGTATCTGTTACCTATAGATTCCGAAATGGCTGAACCGATTTTCTTGAAAATTTATACAGTTGCACTATAAGCGTCTGCGAGTGTTCTTAGATGGGTTTTGTGTCGAGGTACCCCCAATAAATATCGAAAATCGATAATTGAAAAAATCAGGTTATAGAAGGAGGGATCCGATTTTAATCAAATTTGGTACACTCATAGACAAAGACATAAGAAACGATATTCAGAAGTTTCAAGGTTGCAGTTCTTACAATAGTGCAGAAAATCGATAAAAAATATATATAAGGCAACATGTTTATGTGTCAACCTACAGTTTCACTTTAACTGGAAACAACTATTGCTTTTTAGTCTTTCGTGCCAACGGCCAAAGAGTCTGAGCTCCAGGACCATGGATTAGTTTTAAAGCTTTCATTACACCCGAGCAATGCCAGGCTATACTGCTTATATATATATATATATATATATATGGGAAATATTTTCAAGCAGATGATAGAAAACAAGTATGACGTTCTAAATTTTTTATTATAACTTGTCTCCTCAAAATAGATTTTCCTTTGCTTCATTGTTTTGTTTTTATCCAAATGACCCGTGTCATTTAAAGATTGCAATGGAATGATTTATATCATCTTTCAAATAGGTGAAAAGAGAGAAAAAAAAAAAAAAGGTTATCACAAGCTTCAGGATAAATAAAAGTTTCTTTGTATTTTACATAGATTGAAATCAATGTTTGTTTGTTGGTATGAAGTGTCAAAGCAGACTAATTTACAATACCAGCCACGAGATTTAAAATCCTATCTAACTGCAATGCCAATTGCAGTTATAATAAAAGTGGCTCCAACTTGCTTATAGTCACAGGGGTTTATAGAATAATGTTATAAGAATTATGAAAATAAATGTAAAGCTAATAAGCGAGAAAAAATTCCACTACTATGAAAGTCGGTTCTCTGTGCAAGGCCCAGAAGTTTTTTTCTGGCTGAATCTATCCTGCACATATATAAATCTACCATCTGCTCGTGTATTGAATACTGCTGCCACATCTGGTCAGGTGCCCCTGCTATTCTCCTCGGGGTTCTTAACAAAATACAATGGAGAATCTGTAATGTGATCGATACCGACTTGGCTGACCAGCTGTAGTCACTCTCTCACCGACGTGATGTGGTTTCCTTGTGCCTCTTCTATAAATACTTTCACAGATTCTGCTCCAATGAACTTAGTTCACTGGTGCCCCCTAGGTATGAATTTGCATGAGATACTAGATTAGCAACTAGGTCCCACACTTTTACAGTAAAACTGATAAAATGTAACTGCAATTTCTACTCCAACAGCTTCTTTTCTCGCACTTCCCGCCTGTGGAATTCCCTTCCACATACTTGCTTCCCCGACAGCTACAATCTCCAGGAGTTTAAATGTAAGGTCAATAGACACCTCTTAACACACTAACTTGCACCCATTCTCTCAAACACTCTTCCTATGTACCTCCTTACTCGTCTATCACCCTCCTCCTGACATCCCCTATAACCTACCTCTTTCTCATCACTTTCCCCCTATGTGTCCCCTCTGCACTATAGTGGCAGCAGAATGCTTTGCTTGGGGTGAAATGATTAAAAAAATAAAGAAAGAAAATGATAGATGAGTTTGTTTATAGTCTTGTTTTTACTTCCCCTCCCAGTTGAACAGGGAAGAAGTTTATTCCTTGTTTTCTGTTGGGGAATGGATTTGAGTTTTTTTTTTTATTTCTTTGCTTCCAGTAGCCCCTTGTGTCTAAGTGGCACTACTGTCTTGCTTAAGGTTAATTGATTCAAAAAAATAAATAAAAACGAAAATTAGTGTTAAAGTAATAAAATCAACAATTCTTGTTGCCTGCAAAGAAATTTTCAGATCAACATTCATCTTTTATGTACTTTGTTTTTAATGCTAATTTTTTGGTTCTTTTAATGTTTCTATATTCTCCTTTACTATCATTTTCACAAGAGTCAGCATTCCTGACTTATTTAGTTACTAGCAGTATAGCCCGGCATTGCTCAAGTGTAATGAAAGCTTTAAAACTAATCCATGGTCCTGAAGCTCAGACTCTTTGGATGTTGGCACAAAAGACTAAAAAGCAATAGTTGTTTTCAGTTAAAGAGAAACCATAGACTGAAAGAAAAATGAATGGATGTAAGTCAAATTTTGATTTCCTGGTATCGATATCAAATAATTTTTTTTCGTCGTAAACTGAATTTTGAAGGCTAAATAAGTCCTCTGAGTAAATGGTATCATGGCTGAGACTAAGAACTACAATTATACCTGCTTAGAGCCAAACCCGAAGCAAAAACTAAAATAAAAGGGCTGAAAAAAAATACAGACATACAGGCAGATTATCACACACACACACACACCTTGTCTTTTATATATATATATATATATATATATATATATATATAAAATCGATTTTCTGCACTATTGTAAGAACTGCAACCATGAAACTTCTGAATACCGTTTCTTATGTCTTTGTCTATGAGTGTATCAAATTTGATTAAAATCAAACCACTCTTTTTATAACCTGATTTTGTCGATTATCAATTTTCAATATTTATCAGAGAGTACCTTGACCCAAAACTTAGCTAAGAACACTCGCAGACGCTTATAGTACAACCTTGTAACTTTTCAAGAAAATCGGATCAGCCATTTCGGAGTCTATAGGTAATGGACACACAGACACACACACAAAATTCCATTTATAAGTTAGTTTAGATTTAGATTCAGATGATTTAACTCCGCCTTTGGGTTGCTTTTGTTACAAACTCAACACTTTGGTCAATCTATTCTACAGCCTTCTTCTTGAGTACAATTCAGATAAAGAGTGGCTTTTTTATTTATCTTTGTTCAGCAGAGAGAGAACCAGAGAGCATTCCCATGTACAAAAATGAATTTACTCACAATACACAATTGCTGACAATGAACAAACAACCATTATTTTTTGTATGTCCGCTTGTTCTATAGAAAAGAACCTCCTACCCCCGCCATCCCAATGGCCAAACAAAATTCTTTTTCTTGTTGATTGTACACCTGCAGAAATCTATGGAGTGTATCAACTGAAAACTTATAACAAAACCAAGAAACAATTACTTCACACAATGAATAAGAGAGAAAAAAAAAAAAAGTTTTTTTTCAAATTCAGCTCAAATTTTTAACCAGGTCAATTGCAACATAGAAAACTATTCTCATTACAAAATTCTTTTGATACATAATTTTAATCAGATTCTTCCACAATCTTTCAATTTTTTTTTTATCATGAAAGTCAATCGTTTCACAATCAAGCTTGTATTAACTAACCTCCATTCGTAAAACTTTCAGAATATATTTATATCTATATAAGCAAAGAACCCTGTCAGTTTCAGTTGATGTCTATCTTTAGTAAAAAAAAACAATTGATGAAGTGTTTTGGAGTATCAGATTTTATTATGTAATGTCCAGCATAATTTATATTTATTTATAATTAAATCTTTTTCTTTGTTTTGTTTTTTTATGACATACCAACTTCGGCAGGTCATTTATTACCAACTAAATTTTATTTATTTATTGCTGTAATACCTTTTTCTTTCAACAATTTATGGTTGTTTTTTGTGTCTAGTAATACATTTTTCTTTTCGAGTATCAAGATTCACTGGTATTTGTTTTTTAAGGGCAGGGTCCCCAAGTCCTACCCTTGTTATTTAACCCATAACTGAAGGGAAGGGACGGATTAATACCTTTCTCAAGGGTACCAGTGCTTAAGTCAATGCAGGGTATTCAACTGGAATTCGAACTTGGCTCACTGATTTCTCTTTCTGAGCCGATATCCACTGCACCACAATGCACATCCATCACTAAACGCTTACAGCACCTAGTATTCCCAAGCAGTCACCCATCTAAGTACTGACCAGGTTCAACGTTGCTTAAGTTCGGTGATTGAGCAAGAACCGGTGTATTCAACATGATATGGCTGTATAGGTAAGCCTATAATTAAATCTAAATGATATACACTCCTGATCAAAAATTTAAGACCACTTAAAAATCTTTAAAAAGAAATTTTTTTTTATGGATAGATTTTAAACTCTTCCCACTTAAGGTTACCAATACTACAATCTGAAAGGTTATGGAAACAAAAAGCTACATTCCAAACATTTTATTTGGAAATTTACACATGATCAATATTATAAGACCAGGGGTATAAATTGTTAGATCGATGGCAATTCCAATGTTTTTAGTTCAGTTAGAGATTAGCAATCACTGCGTAAAGGTGTTACCATGCCTAAAGCAAGCAAACTTACCAAAGTTGAGCGTTCTCGAATTCTAGAATTCCATAAGCAAGATTTGTCACAGCGGGCGATCACAGCTAAGGTAAATCGCAGTAAACCTGTGATTTGCAACTTTCTAAAGAAAAGTGAGAATTATGGAAAAGCAAATCCTCTGGTAGGCCCCCAAAAATTTCTCCTGCATTGAGTAAGAAAATAAGACGGGTTGTTATGAAAGACGGGGGACTTTCTTCTAGTCAAATTAAGGCAGTCACAGATGCTGATTGCAGTCCCGTAACCATCAGACAACACTTAAGAC
Organism: Ascarosepion bandense; assembly: GCA_037127315.1. Lineage (NCBI taxonomy): Eukaryota > Metazoa > Mollusca > Cephalopoda > Sepiida > Sepiidae > Ascarosepion > Ascarosepion bandense. Next base: position 2,055,376 of record JBBBDQ010001566.1, on the reverse strand, counting down.
AAAAAGGCATGGTAAATAAAAAGCGTAAACAAATTCCTCGGCTGTTTCCACATCACAAGTTGGACCGCTTAAAGTTTGGTCGTGAATACCAAACATGGGACGTTGAGAAGTGGAAGAAAGTCCTGTTTTCTGATGAGAAAAAATTCAATCTCGATGGTACTGATGGCTTCCAATGATATTGGTATAACAAAAACATGCCTCCTGAAATTTTCTCTGCACGTCATAGTGGTGGAGGGTCCCTAATGGTATGGAGTGCATTTTCTTACAGAGGGACGATGGAGCTCCAGGTGATGCAGAGTCGTCAGAGAGCGGCTGGTTGTGTTAACATGCTACAAAAAGCATCTTTGATGATGGAGGGCCATCGTTTGTGTAGGGATGGATAGTTATTCCAACAGGATAATGCTGCAATCCATGCTGCAAGACGGACCTTGACCTTTCTACAAGAAAATGGGGTCCATCTCTTGGGACATCCTGCATGCTCACCAGACTTGAACCCAATTGAAAATGTTTGGGGATCGATGACAAGAGATGTTTATCGAAATGGCAAACAATATTCAACAAAAAATGAACTTTGTGAAGCCATCTTCAGAAGCTGGAGCAACATCCCCCGCACCTTAATGGAAACGCTTATTTCTAGCATACCTGACAGAATTTTTGAAGTCATCAAAAGCAGTGGAGGTAGACTCCATTAGTAAATTTTGTTGTTGAATATTTTCGTAGAATTTTTGTCTCTGGTCTTATAATTTTGATCATGTATAAATCGCCTCATTTTATAAAAATGTAAATTTCTAAATAAAATGTTTGGAATGTAGCTTTTTGTTTCCATAACCTTTTAGATTGTAGTATTGGTAACCTTAAGTGGGAGGAGTTTAAAATCTATCTGTAAAAAAAAAATTTCTTTTTAAAGATTTTTAAGTGGTCTTAAATTTTTGATCGGGAGTGTAAAAGAGAAACATATCAGATTAACACTATATCATATCACCCACCTCCTAAAATCTCAACTCTGCAGGAGTCTACAGAAAAAAATAATTTTTTCTCTTTTTATAATAAAGTGCATATTTGGTATGAATGCCTGGTAATAATTTGCTAGTCCAGGGAAGCTCTGTAACAGAACGATGTTATTGGGCACCGGCATGTCTTTAATTCCAGTAGCCCATTCAGGATTTAGTCTCCTGCCATCCTTGTTGATTATGTGTCCTATATATTTGATTTTTTCTGTGATAAAATCACATTTGGTCTTTTTAAGTTTGAAACCATACTCTTGAATTTTAACACAAAATTTATGGACATGATCCTTATGTTCGACTTTGGCTTTCAATCAGAATGTCATCTCAATAAACAACAAAGTCAAAACCGCTCAGCATGGTATCCATGACTTGTTGAAAAAACCTTTTGATTTGTCAGCCTCTGCTTCCCTCTAGTTTCTTTTTCATTTACCTTCTCAGATAAATATAATTAAAAAAAAAATGTTCACCTTGCTCTGTTTTAAAATGTCTGGTTTTTTAATGACTATAAACAAAATACAACAAATTATTATTTATTCTTTCCTTTGTGCTGCCAGAATTTGTCTTGTCATGGGATATGTAATTAGAAAAATAGTTTCATTCAATAATAACAACTTAATCTATTTGAGAGAGAGAGAGAGAGAGAGAGTGAGTGAGTGAGAGAAAATATGAAAAGACATGTAGATTTGAGCTCTGGCTAACTAATGTATTCAGGAAATTCTGTCTATATTTGTGAACACATGCTTCTTTGCCATCCAAAACAATAGACATAGAAAAATAGGTTCATTAGAACCTCATTATCTACATTATTCAGACTCTTGCTCTCATCCTTGCTGCCATATTCAGTGTTTTGGCCATTGTACACACTGACCTTTATTCATGTGATTGGAATTATAAACTGAACCCATTATGTCATTCACTGGGGTAGATTGTTCTCATTTTATGAATCATGCCGCTTCCAGTTGTCTCAGTTATCTTCATTTAACTTAGCTAAGTTTTTTGTTCACTTCTTCTGTAGCCAGGTATTGAACTCACAAATCTTATCCACTGAGCCATGTCTTTTTGAAGACATCAGTTCATGAATTTTTGGGACTTATAAACCTAATGTCTCAGTAAACATTTCTTTTTAACCTGAGCTAATATTACAATCTTAATGTTTTTAATTGGTTTTTTCTAGCTCTCTGGTATTACTAGTTACCATAATGTATTCATTTCTATGATTGGCCAGTTCAGGAAACTTTTGTGGCACAGTATATCCAAGCCACATTCACCCTGCTCAGGATTGAGCCGGCTTTCTCCCCAATGGAGATAGTTTCATAGGAATTTAAGAGCAGAGTCCCAAGTCTTAAACTGTTATTTAACCCATAACTGGAGGGAAGGGACCAATTAATACCTTTCCCAAGGTTACCAGTGCTTAAGTGAATGCAGGGTATTCAACTGGAATTCAAAATTGGCTCACCGATTTCTCTTTCCAAGCCGACATCCACTGCACCACAACGCACATGTGTCAATAAACGCTTACAGCACCTGGCATTCCCAAGCTGTCACCTATCCAAGTACTGATCAGGCTCAACGTCGTTTAACTTCGGTGATCAAGCGAGAACCAGTTTATTCAACATGATAGGCCGTAAGCACGCACATCCATCACTATACACTTACAGCACCTGATGTTCCCAAGCAGTCACCCATCCAAGTACTGACCAGGCTCAACATTGCTTAACTTCGGTGATCAAGCGAGAACGTATTCAACGTGATATGACCATAAGCTGCACAGTATATGCCCTGATTCATTAAGTTTCTTTTGTATTTCCCAGTGGTGTTCTCTGTTATTTCAACATCATCCTACAGGGGGTGATGATCTCCTTTTCCCCTTCAAATGTGGTCAGCTATGTCTGTTTTTTTTTTTTATTTCCTCTCATGTTACTGCTTTGCAGTGTTCTTGCAGTCATATCTTAAAGGTGTGCCCCCATGTTTCCTTTATATTTCTTGCCTCGGCTGCATGGGACGGCATACAGACAGTCCCTAGTCATGTACTTCTGTGCAGGCAGTCTTATTCAAAAGACGTATCTGCAAAGTGCTGACCAAGTTTCCAAGGTTATTCTGCTCCTATATGGACCAGAGATCTTTTGTATTTTTTCTGATAAACCCTTCACATCAGGTAGGCAGACAGAGGCTGTTTTCTGAGTGTTTTTATTCTCTTGTATGTTCATTGTGGTGCAGTAGGTATCAACTCGGAATGAGAGATCGGCATACCAAGTTCAAATTCCAGTTGAATTCCTTGCATTCCCTTACACACAAATACCCCAGGGAAAGGTATTAATCTGTCTCTTCCCTCCAGTTATGGGTTAAATAATAAAACAGATTGGCAACCAGTCTACCGCAGAAAGCAATGGCAACCTACTGCAGGATAATTTTCTGCCTAGTCAGTCATGTTTCTTTTGAGACATGATCACCCAAAGCATGTATCATGTATGGCATTTAACTGACTGACTGAACATAATAGTTGAAAACTAAACTTCTACTGGGCATAAAGTGGGTGATCGGTTTTCTATTGTTATGAAGTAATAAACTGATCCCCCACTAATTATACTTAATATAATAATATAATATAATCTATCTCTTCTCCCTCCAGCTATGAGTTAAATGGCAGGACAAACTGGGTTCTATAGCCTTGGCTGGCAACCAGTCTAGCACAGAAAGCAATGGCAACCTACTGCGGGATAATATTCTGCTCAGTCAGTCATGTTTCTTTCGAGACATGATCACCCAAAGCGTGTATTACGTATGGCACCTAACTGACTGACCCTTCTATGAAAGTTTGTTGGAGCTGTTGTCACACACAGTGTAGTTGTTATATAGTAAGTTATTGCTTATACTGACCAAGTCTTCTTCATATAATTCTGGGTTGCCATATGATATTTGCTCATTGTTGTAAGCAATAAATGACCTCTTTCTTTACACTGTATGGGTAACGGAAGGTTAAAGTTGAGGTACCGCCCAGTCAATGTTGGTTTGCAATATATGGATGTCTTGAACTCATGCTTTGTTTTCAGGAATGCTAGTTTTTTTTCTTTTTGTTTTCTTTCTCCATTGTGAACTGTATCAATGATCTTATTGATTATATGGTCCAGAGTATGAAGGTGTCATCTCAGCCATAGAGTTGACTTCAGTGATGTGTATTTTAATGCCATTTCTTTTTCGAAGTATTATATTTATATGTTTGTTAGCCATTACTGGTGATAATGGCAAGCCCATTGCTAAGACTTCATCCTACCAATACATGTCTAATCTCATTGCCAAGTGTGTTGTTTGCGTACAGAAAGTCAGCATCTTCATCAGGTTAACTATTAGTATACTTGTACATTGTTATTGGGATGCATCCGAGGCCAATTCTGTCCCTGACTATTAATAGTGCCTCTCCTCTGTGGGTACCTTGGTAAACAAACTAACCACATCAAGGCTTACCATTTTCACTGTGAGCAGAGTTTCAGACATATGATGCTAACTTTCCTATTAATGGGTCAATTATATCCACAAGGAAGTGATTCAGAGGGTGACACAAAGCCTTGGCAGCTAACAATTTGCCTGAGCAGGACACAGTCTTTGTAAATATTGGGGGGGACTATATATGTGAAGTACCTTGCTGTAATGTTGAGACAACTGCCTTTATGTCTTAGGTCGGAAGTGGTCCTTCTTGATTAAGATCTGCAACCATTGTCATTCCATTTACAAAGTTAGATCTTTCTTTACTATAACTACACTTTTTAATAAGGTCTTCCTGTTTTTCTATACATTCTATTTTGTCCATCACTACAGTCACATTGCCTTTGTCAGCTAACAGTATGATGATAATCTCATTTCTCTGTAAGGATGCCAGCCTCTCAAGTTATTTGATTGGGGCAGTTTGTCTTTCTCCAGTATGTCTCTCCTAGGGATGTGACCGAGGACAGTTCTGTCCCTGACTACTGACAAGGCCTCCACACAGACCTATCTTGACCTGATGTTGATAAATATTGGAGCATTGCATTTGATTCTCTCAAATCTTGATTAAAATTAAACTTGTATTAAATGCTTTTGCAATTTTTTTATTACTTCTGCTATGATGTTTGATTTTTATCTTTCTAATTCTGAATTCAGTGTTTAAATTCAGTTGACATCAAGACAAAAGAATCTTCCTTTTAAATGATAACACACTTCTCAGAACATCTAAATCGTGTCCTATATATTTTTCAGTAACATTTCCTAATCTTAACACACTAATGACCTTCATTTGCCTGATCCTGATACAAAACACACAAGTCATACCTTTTTTACAGGTGAATGCAAATAGATATACCACTGTGTGTATGCATGAGTACACAACTATCACCACTTTCATCTCAGATAAGAAAAAGGAAAAAAAAAAGAAAAAAAAAAAAAAAAAAAGCACAATCAGATGGATAAGTGAAATTATCATTTAATACTGAAGTTACTTGTTTTATTTACTTAATTTTAAATGACATCAATTTAATAAAGTTAAAAATATGTACCTGATTCAAAAAAAATTAATATCCAAATAAACATACTCCTATAGTACGTGTATATATATATATATATATATATATATATATATATATATGCCAGCAGTATAGCCCGGTGTTACTCGGGTGTAATGAAAGCTTTAAAACTAATCCATGGTCCTGGAGCTCAGACTAAAGAATATTTGTGTGAAGTTTGGTGAGAACTGAATAAAAATTGTGGATTTGTATAAAGGACATACAGACAGATAAACAGACACACAAACATCTTGCCTTATATATATATATATATATATATATATATATAATCGATGTTCTGGACTATTGTAAGAACTGCAACCTTGAAACTTCTGAATATCTTTTTTTTTATGTCTTTGTCTATGAGTGTATCAAATTTGATTGAAATCGGACCATTTCTTCTATAACCCAATTTTTTTGATAATCAATTATATAGCTAGACATTGCTTCCAGCTGTGATTGAAACTGACTGATTTGACATCAGTTGAAGATTCTACCTCTAAGCTATTGACACACAGTGATGGAAGGCAGATTTTAGCATGTTGTATGCACAATGTAAACAAACACCAGTAGCCAAGAGTGTCCAATTGCTTGCTGAAGAACAATGCATAAATATCAGTGAGTAGCTACTGTTTTTAGTCTACAATTTCCCCAGAGTGCTCAATGTATATGTGTGTGTGTGTCCATTACCTATAGACTCCGAAACAGCTGAACCGATTTTCTTGAAAATTTACACAGTTGTACTATAAGTGTCTGCTAGGGTTCTTAGCTAGGTTTTGTGTCAAGGTACCCCTGATAAATATCGAAAATCAATAATTGAAAATAGATAATCAAAAAATTGGCTTATAGGAGTGGTCTGATTTTTAATCAAATTTGATACACTCATAGACAAAAACATAAGAAACAATATTCAAAAGTTTCAAGGTTGCAGTTCTTACAATAGTGCAGAAAATCGATTATATATATATATATATATATATATATATATATATATATAAAAAAGGCAAGATGTTTGTGTGTGTGTCTGTTTATCTGTCTGTATATCCTTTATACAAATCCACAATTTTTATCTGATTCTCACCAAACTTCACACAAATATTCTTTAGGCTGAGTCTGAGCTCCAGGACCATGGATTAGTTTTAAAGCTTTCATTACACCCGGGCAATGACGGGCTATACAGCTAGTTTTACATAAATTCAAATAATATCAAGTGAGGTTTGTAGATAGGTTAGCTATCTACTTTTATAGTTCTGATATAAGCCCTAATTCTTGCTAAGGAATGTGGATTTTGACATAGTTACAATTTAGCACGTGGCTGCTTTAGATCAAACTGCTGACACTTCACAGATAAGTGAAGAGAAACAACACAAAGGAAATACATAGAAAAACTCAAGAGACAAGCAAAGGACCGGAAAAAAAAAAAAAGATTGCATTAATAAGCCTTTACATTTAGGCAGCACAAATTCTTTCAAACAAGTTTTGTTGAATGATATCGACATGTTCAGCTGATTCAATATTAAATTTTTCGACTTTCCAAATTAGTTGTTTTATATAATCGGGTGACTTTCTAAATTTCATTTTTATATTTTGCTCACCCCACCTACCCTAAGCTCTCAGTACTTTTCAACATGGCTACATTCATTTTAAAGGATTTCATTTCTTGTCTGCTCATGTAACTATTTTTGATTAATTCCAGTTTTGCCTCATTTGCTGGAACCAATTCAAAATTACTCTAGATGATGTCACTTATAACAGACAAACCAAATTTTTAGATGCATTTTAGTTTTTTTCTTCTTTTTATACACACTTCAATATACACTCTGCTATTGGCTTGTATTACAATGGCTTGCAAAATTTTGAGTCTTCCTTTGCATTGTAATACAGTGCAACCCTGATATCAGAGAGTTGTCAAGACCGGATAAAAGTTCTCTTATATCTGAGTTTGGTCTATTTTATATACATTACCACAGGCTCTAAGTTGGGACCAGAGAAAATCTCTCTTATATCCGGGTTTTGTCTGTTTTATATACATTACCACAGGCTCTACTTTGGGACCAGAGAAAATCTCTCTTATATCCGGGTTATACTGTATATCGGTGCAACTGAGGGATCATTTAAGAAAAGAAAAAACAGCCACAATCTTTTATTCTCTAACAGAAAATACTTGAGCAGCACTACATTATCCACATACATATGAAAAAAAATATTTCACCAACAATAAGCTGAAAATACTGAAAAAAAGCACCTGCCTACAACATTACAAAAAAAATGCCTACTTTGCCAACATGAAAAAGTAGCAATTATATCTCATACCCCACAAAAGAACTTAGTAAACATAAGATCAGAAATAATTTTCAAATGTAGACATGAAAATAAATACCTATTATCACAATTTATACCAAACGGGTAAAAAAACAAAAAAAAATACCATAATCCTATAAATTATTCTCTAGTACTAGTAGTACTACTACCACCATAATAATTGCATTTATTGTTATTATCATTACACCACCATTACTAATCACTACTACTGCTTTACAATAACTATTTGCTACCACAACTGTTATTATCATCAAATATTTCTATCACCGTATTAGTTTGCAATCATTATTAACATAAATTACTCCTCTCTGTCGTAGTAAAATTAATACAACACATAAAAACTAACAAGCATTGCAAATTAGAATTTCTCCCATTTAAATATGCGCAACCACAAAAAAACAAACTAATAACTGACTTAAAAATAAAATAACAATACAGCCGTAAATAAAATAACAATTTTTGCCTGTCATAGTTTCACACAGACTCCATCATACATACATATGTACGTACAAGAAATCGACAACTGTTCACGCATTAACATCTCTACACTATTCGAATACACCAACCGAAAGCATCTGTATGTGCGCAACGGCACACATATACATATATATGCCGAGCCCTGTACGGTTTGCATATATGTTTGTGTGAGCCCCGGTGGGTGGGTGGACGTGTGTGTGTGTCTTTGCACACATCAATGAGTGTACAAATGTGTATATATGTCTGCGTCTGTCATGACGACAAATTTTCCTCCCACTTCCACAAAAATACACCAATATATGCAGCCCTACATATAGCCAATTTATTTTAAAAATTAATCACTTTGTCTGACAATTGCAAGAGCGTGAAACCCTGGGTTACAGACTCACACCTATCTATCTATCTATATATATATATATATATATATATATATATATCAAGTGAATAAGGAATGAAGAAAATATTAATGTTCAAAACATTAATTTAAAACAGTGCTCAATATAGAAATAGAGCTATGAATATTTATTATAAATCAGTTTTATAATATGTACAAACTACAATCTACTACAAAGTGTACATTTCGTTTTGACATTGAAAAAACAATGTCTCATCAGATAGAAAAAAAATAGTGTTTACTACCTGATGAGACATTGTCCCTTCAATATTGAAACAAAATGTACACTTTGTAGTAATTTGTAAATGTTCTAAACTATAATATTAGAACGCTCTTAGCCACTGGCATATGTTAACATGATATATCACGTGCTGAAAGTCTGCCTCCTTCTACCATGCGTCCATAGCTCAGAGGTAGAGTCGCCGACTGATGTCAAGTCAGTCGAGTTTCAATTCTGGCTAAAAGCAATCGGATGTCTAACTGAACTGATGAGCTGTGATACAAAAGAAGATCTGTCTGCGGATGATATATATATATATATATATATATATATATATATATATATATAACATAATTATATGGCTATGTCAATTTTTCATTGCTACATGGAAATTTCTATGTTTCGAGATTAATTCTCATCATCAGGCAATGCTGGTGTGGTTGTGCAGAAGATTTACATTTAAATGACAAATACTTTCGGTTTACTGTGAATGTATGTGGGTGTTTTTTTTTTTGTGTGTGTGTGTGTGTTCAGCTAATCAGAATTGAGATTCACTTAGGGGTTTGACCTCGAGGAATTTACGTGCTAACCAACTAATAGGGGAATAGGGTCAAAGAAAAAGGAAAAAAAGAGGAAAAAAAGAGGAAAAAAAGTTGGTTAGCATGTAAATTCCTCGAGGTCAAACCCCAAAGTGAATCTCCATTCTGATTAGCCAAACACACACACAAAAAAAAAACATCCACATACATTCACAGTAAACTGAAAGTATTTATCATTTAAATGTAAATCATCTGCACAACCACACCAGCAATGCCTGATGATGAGAATCAATCTCGAAACATAGAAATTTCCATGTAGCAATGAAAAATTGACATAACCATATAATTATATTATATTATATTAAGCTCTATAATACTCATTATATTGAGCACTGTTTATAATAAAATAAATGCCAGAGAACTCAAGATATAAAAAAAAACCTCGAGTCCTCTTCACTTGGAATTATATATATATATATATATATATAAAAATGATGGTTAAATGAAAAGAAAATTATCTTTATCTGTAAATATTCTTTCACATGCAAGAGGTTCATTCTACCTGAATTTCAAGGTGTTAACATTTACATAAAAATTTTGATCTAAATGCAATGTCAATTGTTATCAACAGTCTACTTGATTACTTTTCTATTGTTCTCGCTCCTTACTAATCTTTCTCCTTTTCTTATTCTTTCATACTCGGTAACCACTTGTATCATAGTGACGTTACTGCCTTGCTTGGGGTAAAATCATAAAAAAAAAAAAAGAAAAAAAAAAAAGAGAACTCAAACTATTTCCCTCATCTTTGCTCTTATTATCACAATATTTCAACCATTGTGCCGTCATCAGGTGCTTGTAGATCAAGGTAATACAGAATGGAAACCTTTATTCAATCTATGGGAACTAGACAAAAATAACCTTAGACATGGTCAATAGAAAAAAACAATCTACTTCTATAAATTTAATAAAGAGTTTAGTTTGATATTTTCTGATGGTTACCCAGATCTACAAGCAAGTAATAAAGGCTAGAGAACATAATGAAAATGTTGTGATAATACCAACAAGGATGAGGACAACAGATCACATGTAAATGATGCAAGAGGTTAATCTAAATATTTTCTTTATTTACAAAATCCTAAAGAGTCAAGAAATAAATATAAGATAAACAAAAGTATTTTCTTTTTTTTTTTTTTTGGTCATGTCCCTTCAGCAATTGCCACAACAGTCAGACTGTTGTGATAACAACAATAAGGGGGATTCTTGGGAAAGATAATGAAGTTGTTTCCCACTGACTTCTCCACGGTTTTTAATTCAGACTAGTACTTCTGTGCTGTGGTGCAGTTGATATCAACTCAGAACAACAAACCAGGGAAACGAGTTCTAATTCCAGTTGAATTCCTTGCATTCACTTGCACACAAATACCCTTGAGAAAGGTATTAATCCATCTCTTCCCTCCAGTTATGGGTTAAATAACAGAACAGATTGGGTTCTATAGCCTTGGCTGACAACCAATTTACCACAGAAAGCAATGGTAACCTACTGTGGGATAATCTTCTGCCCAGTCAGTCATGTCTCTTTCAAGACATGATTGTCCAAAGTGTGTATCACATATGGCACTTAACTGACTTCTCCTAGACTGGCTGACATATATGGTTACAGAATCCACTCTGTAACCCACTATTTAACCCTTCACTGAGTTGAGGTGAGACGTTTTTCCAGGGGCCTTTGTATATCAGATAAGTTTGGGATTTGAACTTTGCTGATTCCACTTATCAATTAATGATTATACCTGTAGACATCTAATTGTTCTTTAGCTGTCGGTAATAAACATTAGGGAATAATAGTATATTCAATGGTATGTCAACAACTTCGGTTCAAATCAATGGTTATCTCTGACAAATATGCCCTATTTTTATTTTTTCTCATTACTTAGATGTTCATGTGAAAATAGGGTGATATTAATCCAACAAGACAACAAACATGCAGAAATAAACATTTATGTTTTCAAATGTAGATTTTATTTCATCAACATGCCAGCAACAATAATGTGCGGAGAGTGGAGACACACATTTCAAACAAAAAAAAAATATACGTGGAGATTAGCTGTTACACAACAATTATACAAGAATGCAATACACAAACAATACACAAACACAGGATATTGGACACTAGGTTATCTTGGACAAAGACTTACCGAAGAGCCCACACGCTTCTGCTGTGAGAGAAAAAATAAAACAGACATGGTTTTGTTTTGCTTTGTTTCTTTATCTTAAATTTCATTTGAGGCCTTAACAAACAATTAAATTAAAAATTTAAAAAAAACTAAAAAGACAAACAATAATAAGATACTCACATGCAAACAAAAATATTTGCTGAATGTAGTAAGTGTGTGAAATTTTTTTATAATAATATAGTTTTATGAAAATCTATGACCATGTGGAAGAAAATTTTTCATGTGACGTATTTCGCCCTTTAGAATTTCAGACTAAAGTAATGTTTACATTAATGTAATTACACATGCACATGAATGAAAAAAGGATGCTTAGTCCAAATAAGTCTTAAGGGATGAAATGTGTCACACTAAAATTTTTCACACTTTGTCATAGATTGTCAGGGCAAACAATATCTAAAACTAAAATATATATAAAAAAATTACAGTTTCCCCTGAGCTCAAAGATTAAATTTAAGCCTGGACTGTCAAGGGTTTCGACCTTAATGTCTAGTTTTAAATTTATATATGTTCTATTCCTGATACTGAGCCCTTTAACCCATAAATATAACAATATATATAGATATATAACAGAAATAATATTTTTTCTTTTATTTTTATATTACTATATATTTAATAGTAGATAGACAAATTTGCTTATTGTCTGGTTCACATCTTCTAGACTTTTTTGAACAGGAGTAGAGGTTTGTCCTTTGTTTCTTATTTAGAATTGGGTTTCTGGTTCCTTTTAAAGTCTACTTCTACATTATACTTCTAATCTCTCTAAATGAACTTTGAAATGTTATTCACTAATTAAATTTTGCCCTTATACAACACCACACAGTAACCCTATCTTGAGTGGCTCTAAGGCCTTATACTGAGTGAACACTAGTAAAAAAAAAAAAGATTATGCAGTCCGAATAATAAACGTTAAAAATGAAAACAAATAATTTAATTAAATTTTATAAGAGTTTACAGCAACACCCAGTTTCTTATCTAAATTCATTGTAAATTGAACCACTATAAAAATAGAAACATATGTATATATGACATGATTTCTTAAAATTTAAAAAGAAAAATATTTTATTTTAATTCATAATTTTGAGTGCTTAACTGATAACAAAAACTCCAGACTACCAATTTCAATTTTTTTTTTTAAAATAAATTTGTTCTGGCTTTTGTAGGGGGATTCATTTACAATAAATTTACATAGTAAACTAAATCCATTTATTAACATCGTAAAATTTCATCAAGAAAATGTTTTTGATTTTCTCATAATATATATTTATTTATTTCATTTGTAAACAAGTTATATTACGCAACCCAGGTTTCTACTACCTGGTGTCTTCAGGCCATTTACAAAATTATTGTAAATGGCCTGAAGACACCAGATGGTAGAAACCTGGGTTGCATAATATAACTTGTTTACAAATGAAAAATATTCAAAAGTTGTACAATATAATTGTATTGCACCCCTTTTTAAGACAACTGTGTACTGGTCTAATTTATGACTAAACAGTAAGTAATTAAATAATTATATATATAACGTAGAATATTTGGTATTTAAGTCAGGTAAATTCCAATAGAAACAAACTCAATGTTAAATTTATTTACTTAATTTAACAGAGTAATATAATATAGAAAAACTTTTACATATTCTACAATTTCCTGGGTAATACGTATTTCGCAGAAAAAAACCTGCTGCTTGTCAGACCCAAATGATACAACAGCTAATATTCAAAATTTTAAAAAGTTAATATACAAAAATTAATATTTTGAATATTAACTGTTGTATCATTTGGGTCTGACAAGCAGCAGATTTGCTATGAAATACGTATTACCCATGAAATTGCAGAATATCTAAAATTTTTTCTAGATTTTATATATGTGTGTGTGTGTGTGTATGTGTATGTGTATATATATATATATATATATATATATATATATGTATGTGTATGTGTATATATATATATATATATATATATATATATATAGTCATCCGGAGACAGATCTGTTTCACTGTATCACAGCTCATCACTACGGTTAGACTCCAATTGCTTCTAACCCAGGATTGAAACCCGACTGAATTGGTGTCAGTCGGCGATGCTACCTCTGGGCTATGGGCATTCAGTAGAAGAAGGCAGACTTTTTAACATGTATATTGTCATTATACACACCCAATAGCCAGAGTGCTCTAATTCATTAGTGAATGAGCGATACGTGTATACGAGAGTAGCTACTGTTTTTCAAAGTCTACCATTATATGCACACACACATTTCTAGTTCTCGTACCTATTGTACAATTCCATCCAATAAATTTATGCCAATTTCTTAAAATCAATTAAACCATAACATTTTGACAAAAAGGGACAACTTAAGTAAAATGATTTTTAGTTTATCCAAATATATCTTCAGAAAATAAATAGTTACAGTCACTATTCTGTAATTTCACATTTTTTTTATTAATGCATTTTCAGCAATATATAACTAATGTTTCTGCTGCCAAAAAAAATAAATAAAATGTCAAAAGGACAGTTTTTCTATTGACATCATTTGATTACTGTATACTCTCTTGGCAATTCTCAGAAAAAAGAGAATGCATAAAATCAGTTTCATATTTATGGAGTTTATTAAAATATTTTATTTCTTTTTTAAGTTTTTCTTTTCTTTTTGTTTCCTTTTATTTTAAGGAGTAACATTCAGAATAATTTTTAAGGAGTAACATTCAGAATAATTTTTAAGGAGTAACATTCAGAATAATTTTTAAGGAGTAACATTCAGAATAATTTTTAAGGAGTAACATTCAGAATAATTTTTAAGGAGTAACATTCAGAATAATTTTTAAGGAGTAACATTCAGAATAATTTTTAAGGAGTAACATTCAGAATAATTTTTAAGGAGTAACATTCAGAATAATTTTTAAGGAGTAACATTCAGAATAATTTTTAAGGAGTAACATTCAGAATAATTTTTAAGGAGTAACATTCAGAATAATTTTTAAGGAGTAACATTCAGAATAATTTTTAAGGAGTAACATTCAGAATAATTTTTAAGGAGTAACATTCAGAATAATTTTTAAGGAGTAACATTCAGAATAATTTTTAAGGAGTAACATTCAGAATAATTTTTAAGGAGTAACATTCAGAATAATTTTTAAGGAGTAACATTCAGAATAATTTTTAAGGAGTAACATTCAGAATAATTTTTAAGGAGTAACATTCAGAATAATTTTTAAGGAGTAACATTCAGAATAATTTTTAAGGAGTAACATTCAGAATAATTTTTAAGGAGTAACATTCAGAATAATTTTTAAGGAGTAACATTCAGAATAATTTTTAAGGAGTAACATTCAGAATAATTTTTAAGGAGTAACATTCAGAATAATTTTTAAGGAGTAACATTCAGAATAATTTTTAAGGAGTAACATTCAGAATAATTTTTAAGGAGTAACATTCAGAATAATTTTTAAGGAGTAACATTCAGAATAATTTTTAAGGAGTAACATTCAGAATTTTTAAGGAGTAACATTCAGAATAATTTTTAAGGAGTAACATTCTGAATAATTTTTAAGGAGTAACATTCTGAATAATTTTTAAGGAGTAACATTCTGAATAATTTTTAAGGAGTAACATTCAGAATAATTTTTAAGGAGTAACATTCAGAATAATTTTTAAGGAGTAACATTCAGAATAATTTTTAAGGAGTAACATTCAGAATAATTATTTAATTTCTTTGATGATTTTTTTCTCCGTTTTTATGATTTGGTGCTTTGGTTTAGTTTTGTTTTTGGAGGGATGTGCCTCACCCTTAAACAAGCACTGATTCTTAACATCCCACTGGTGTAAAACAAAAAAAAAATCAAAGAGAGTAATTAAAAACTGTAATTCTTACCTTGACATTACTGTTGGCCATATACCAGAATTTCACGTGCCTATTCCCAACAGTCACAAAATAACTTCCATCCGAAGAAAACGCCACAGCACTGACCTAAAAGAACAGGGAATCCAACATTAATTCTTGCATTTATAAATACAATTTTTTTTTTTATAGTTAAACAAATATCAAGGTAAAGTAAGAAGTGTGGAGAGATAAACAAAGAAATCAGTAATTCATGATAACTGTCAGTTTCATGCCTTAAAGAAGTGTGGAGAGATAAACAGTGCCAACAAAGAAATCAGTAATTCATGATAACTGTCAGTTTCATGCCTTAAAGAAGTGTGGAGAGATAAACAGTGCCAACAAAGAAATCAGTAATTCATGATAACTGTCAGTTTCATGCCTTAAAGAAGTGTGGAGAGATAAACAAAGAAATCAGTAATTCATGATAACTGTCAGTTTCATGCCTTAAAGAAGTGTGGAGAGATAAACAGTGCCAACAAAGAAATCAGTAATTCATGATAACTGTCAGTTTCATGCCTTAAAGAAATCATTATGCTATGATGAGATTAAGAATTGACAACCACCATGTAGTAATGATTTCTATCACTACACTCCATTTTCTTTTGTGTTCACCTAATACAAGACTCAAGAGCCACTCAAAATAGAGGGTTACTGAATGATATTGTATAATGACCATAAGAAGAGGAAGTAACAGGTGCAGTTTATGGGGGTACGTACGTTATTGATAATGATAACGGTTAATCCAAGACAAAAGATTAAGATTTTAGAGATTGGAGAAAAGATTCCACAAAGACTGCCAACTACTTACTGACAGAATACAAAATGAAATGAGAATGATTCATCGTAGTGATCTTTTTTTTTCTATATGTCAGAGTAAATTAAAGGTTCTCTGTATCTGATTATTAAACCCTAATTGTTGTTATCAATAGTTACATAAACATCCAGATACTTACAACTACATCACATTGAAGCATTGGTTCCCATAAAATCACTAAAGTTAAACAATGTTCAGTCAGGTCAGTACCTAGATAGGTAACAGCTTCAGAACACCAGGTCTTGTAAGCTTGGATGTGTGGGTGGTGTAATGGATAATGGCTTGGAATTGTTAATCAGAGAGCGGAGTTACAATTCCGACTAGATTCATTATAGTCACTTACATGCAAATCTCCTTGAAAAAGCTATGAATCTGTCTCTTCTCTCCCCAGTTATGGGTTAATTAGTAAACTTTTTATCACTAAAATCATTATCTCCAAAATAAAAATGAATGCAATATACAATTTTTTTAAATTTCTGGATTAAATAACCCATAGAAATTGATATATTGCTATAAAAAAAAAAAACATTTTTTTCTCTTTCTGTTTTTAATATTTCCTATAGATCATAATCTTCTCTGTGCCCTGTCCTTTCAGGACGTAGGCGATCATAGCTTTCCACGTCTCCCTGTTAGCTCTTAGCATGCTTTCTCTTGTTACACCTCACAAACCCATACTGTCATCCACCTGTTCAGGCCCTTCAAATATGTTATCCATTGCTTTCCTCTGGCTTGTCAGTATCAGATTCTCCAAGCCCTCCTTCCTCATTGCATGTCCCAGGAACTTCAGTTGTCTCTTCCTGATGCTCAGTATTAATTTCCTTTTCGTTGCCATTCTTTCCAACACCTCATCATTGCTGATTAGAGTAAATAAAAAGTTTTGCTGTCTTTGTTTAATCTACTGATAACACCAGTTGCCAAAAAGTATTCAAACTAAACCACATTCAGTCCTTGAGATGTCTAGTAGAGCCTCATGACTAATAAGTGAAAAACACTTTTTTTTCTTTTTTTTTTTTAAATCACATCACCCTAAGCAAGGCAGTAAGGCCAATGGTGTGCAGGGGGCTACGAAAGAGTGAGTAGATTGGAAAAGAGAAAGCCGGAAACCACGTCCTAAACAGGGAACAAGGGATGAGCCTCTACACCTGTTCAATAGATGTGGGTGGAGTGTGAACCGGGCAATAGTTATTATTAAGTAATCATTTTGACTCATCAGTGCATGTAGATAAGACTGTGCACCTGTGTGCACAGATGTGGGTAGTAACATACATGAAAATCTGTAAATGTCATTCTAGCACCTATCTAAAAGGAAAGAATAATTTCAATCAAGATCTGTTTATCCACAGTAAAAAAAATTACAGCAAAAGACACGAGTAATACATTTACATTTTTTTTTTAATCGTTTCACCCCAAGCAAGGTGGTAATACCACTGATGTGCAGGGGGCTACATAAGAGTAAAAAGATTAGATAGGAAGAGAGTAAAGAGAACGACGAAGAAGTTAGAAAGGAGCAAGAGAAGGATGGGAATATAGGTTTGATGACAGTTGCAAAGGTAGAGAGAAAGGAAAAGATATACAGGGTAATGTAGAAAGAATTAGAGTCAAGTGGTTAATAGATGAGTATTGACATTGCATTTAAATTCCTGGAGGTTGTAGCCAACAGGAAAGCAAAAATATGAAAGCGAGTTCCACAGGTGGGAAGTGCGAGAAAAGAAGCTACTAAAGTAGAATTGTCATCTGCATTTGGTTTATCTAACTGTAACTTAAATTCGTTGGAGCAGAAGCCATGAAAGCATTCACAGAACAGACAGAGGGAAACCACATCCCGTAGGTGGGAAAGTGACTGGAGTCGAGCTGCCAAGTCAGTACCTATCACATTACCGATTCCCCTTTGGAGCCTGTCAAGAACACTGAGATGAACAGTGGCTTCATACATATAATAGCTCTATACTACCAGTAATGTAAGCATTAACCAGATTATATTTTTAAAGAACAGATTCAGACCCAAAATGCAAAATTCTAAGTTTAATAATGAATCCTCACCAAAAATATTTAGATTGTTAGAGCAGATAATACAGTGGAACCAATCACATGTAACCACAACTTCTACTCTATGAACTTTTCTTGCACTTCCCGCCTGTAGAACTCCCTTCCATATACTTGCTTCCCTGATAGCTACAATATCCAAGACTTTAAACGCAATGTCAATTTTCATCTCTTATCTCTTTGACTGGCATTCTTTCCCCGACATCCTTTGTATCTTGTTCTTCTCCCTTTCCACTTTATTCTCAAGCAGCTCTCTTCACACCAGTGTTCTCATCCTTCTTTTACCCATTCTCTAACACCCCCTGTGACCTGTTCCTCTTTCTCTTCATTCTCCTTTTATGTAACCCCTTGGGAACCAGTGGCAGTACTGCCTTGAAAGCCACAAAAATATTTGTAGAATAGACAGAGGGAAGCCACATATCGTCAGTGAGAAAGTGGCTGAAGTCGAGCTGCAAGCTCAGGACCTGTCATATTACAAATTCTCCTTTGGAGCCTGTCAAGAATCCTGAGATGAATAGCAAGGGCACCCAACCAGATATGACAACAGTATTCAATGCATGGGCAGATGGTTGATTTGAAGATTTGCAAGATGGACTCAAGCAGGAAAATCTTCCTGGCCCGACACAGAGACCCAATGTTGCTAGAAGTAGATTTATCTATTGATTCAATGTAACAGTTTCACTTGAGGTCGGAACAGAGGGTGAGGCCAAGGAGGCACAGCGCATTGCTTTCTGGGAGACTCGCTTGATCCATGTTGATAGGGGGTAGGAGAGACCACCTGTGGTGGTTGACTGTTAGCAGCCTCATTTTAGAAGCATTAAAATTTACAAGACATTTCTTACCCCAGTCTACCACAGAGTGGAGGTGCGTCTCAATATCAGTAGCATGGTTATATTTGTCCCGCCTTAGTAAGAAATATACTGAGGTGGAGTAAATGGTGGTGTCAGCATGGATGCCTACTTGGAATTAGATCATGTCAGGGAGATCATATATGAAGATCAGAAAGAACGTTGGATCTAGGATAAAGACCAGGGGGACAGCTGCATTTGTGCAATAGGATGTGGAGGTATGACTGTTCAAGACGACTTGCATTATGCGGTTTGATAGGAAAGATTGGATCAAACCAAGCAAGCATCCAGTGATACCATAGCCCAGTTGCTTGTGCAGAAGGCTAGTGTGCCAGACCCTATCAAATGCTTTGGTGATATCCAGGACAACAGCACAAGCTTTGCCGTTCTTATCAAGGGCTTGATATATGTACTCGGTGATGGTCATTAACATCTTGGCAGTAGATCTAGCAAAGCAAAAGACATACTGTCTGCCGGAGAAAAGTTTATGGGCAGCAAAATGTTGAACTATTTCAGCATTGATGATAGCCTCAAACACTTTACCAAAAATTGATAGGAGGCTGAAAGAGCGATAAGTAGAAAGGTCCGAGTGTTCCCCAGAGCTTTTAAATACAGAAACCACAGAAGAGAACTTCCAGCAGGTAGGAAAACAGGAAGCAGAGTGGCAGTAATTATAGAGCTTATCCAGGACAGAGGGGAGTTCAGGGGCACATTTCTTCAAGACAATGACTGGGATTCTGTCTCCTCTGCAGAAATATCAGCATCACTCTATAGTTAATCAGAGTAAGAACAAGTAAAAGCTTTGGGATATTTGCTGAATAAATCCTACCTGCGACATCAAATGCTTTTGGTGTGACATCTCTCAAAAATATTGAATAACACTGTCCAAAATGTTGTTTCAAGAGTTGCTGATATCTTTTTATTCTTACCTTTGAAGATATTTTGTTTGATGCCACTTTATTGTTGGTCCTCCAATTCCACACGTTTACAATCATATCATGTTGGGTCCCAATGGAAACAATGTACTTCATGTTTGGTGAATATGCCTGAAATGATAGAAAAAGAAATTCAGCTACAAGACCAACTTGATCTAAAGTAATTAAAATAACAGCAATTAATTTCCCCAGTCACTAAGCGCTATCAATTAATTTCCCCAGTCACTAAGCGCTACCAATTAATTTCCCCAGTCACTAAGCGCTACCAATTAATTTCCCCAGTCACTAAGCGCTACCAATTAATTTCCCCAGTCACTAAGCGCTACCAATTAATTTCCCCAGTCACTAAGCGCTACCAATTAATTTCCCCAGTCACTAAGCGCTACCAATTAATTTCCCCAGTCACTAAGCGCTACCAATTAATTTCCCCAGTCACTAAGCGCTACCAATTAATTTCCCCAGTCACTAAGCGCTACCAATTAATTTCCCCAGTCACTAAGCGCTACCAATTAATTTCCCCAGTCACTAAGCGCTACCAATTAATTTCCCCAGTCACTAAGCGCTACCAATTAATTTCCCCAGTCACTAAGCGCTACCAATTAATTTCCCCAGTCACTAAGCGCTACCAATTAATTTCCCCAGTCACTAAGCGCTACCAATTAATTTCCCCAGTCACTAAGCGCTACCAATTAATTTCCCCAGTCATTAAACGCTACTAATTAATTTTCACAATAATAAACTCTCTTCCAATACAGAAACTAATTTTTCAACAAGAAAAACTTGATAAAAAAACTTAAAATAACTGGTTTGTTTTATTTTGTAAAAATTGTTTGAATGATCATTTGCCTCCAGAAAAATAAATATATTCATGTTTAATAAATATAAAAAAAAAACAGTTGTGCACACAGTTTTTCTTATCAGGACTACTTTGTATAATTTACATATTTTCCTAGTCCAAATCTAAACTTATTTATAAATGGAATATTGTCTGTATGTGTCAGGAGTCGTTGTCAGGGAGCGGCGAAGGGGGGCACCGAGACAGACTGACAGACACTCCAACGACGACGGTGGTTCGATCATCTTCGTTGAGGAGGAGGAGATCAGCTGCAAACGTTGACGGTCATCGGGTCGGGAAGAAAGGAGTAGGCAGCGGAACCGCGAGCGGGCAACTCACCCGAACTCACCCGATTCACCGGAACGGCTGATCCGATTTTCTTGAAAATTTACACAGTTGTACTATAAACATCTGCAAGTGTTCTTAGCTAGGTTTTGTGTTGAGGTACTCCCGATAAATATCAAAAATCAATAATTGAAAAAAATGGGGTTATAGAAGGAGTGGTCCAATTTTAATCAAATTTGATACACTCAAACGATAATCAGAAGTTTCAAGCTTGCAGTTCTTACGAGAGTGCAGAAAATCGATTATATATATATATATATATATATATATATAAAAAAGGCAAGATGTTTGTGTGTGTGTGTGTGTGTGTGCCTGTTTATCTACCTGTATGTCTGGATTTTTTCAGCCCTTTTATCTGACTTTGAGTTTGGCTCGAAGTAGGTATAATTGTAGTTCTTAGTCTCAGCCATGATACCATTTACTCAGAGGAATTATTTAGCCTTCAAAATTCAGTTTACAGCAAACAAAACTTATTTGATATCAATATCAGGAAATCAAAATTTGACTTACATCCATTCATTTTTCTTTCAGTCTACAGTTTTACTTTAACTGGAAACAACTATTGCTTTTTAGTCTTTCATGCCAACGTCCAAAGAGTCTGAGCTCCAGGACCGTGGATTAGTTTTAAAGCTTTCATTACACCCGAGCAATGCCAGGCTATACTGCTAGTGAAAGAATAAAATTGAAACGAGTACAATTTGGGTGAGTTTTCACAATCATCCTAATAGAAACAGGATCAAAATAGAAATATAGCAATTACAAAGAAATCAAATCTTGTGGATGAAACCAATGGGTACAATTTGAAAATCCTTAACTAAAAAGATTACATTGAATAACAATGCTGGTTTGAAATTTCAATTGCCCTGAAAGATGTAAGAAAAATAAAACCAAAATGTTATGTTTATAAAGACAACTTCTTTATCAATCAGTGACTTGGCAAGATACTTGAATTCCTCTGTCACGTTTGCATACATTTCAATGAGAAACATCTCAGATCAGCCTCTTGAGCAGTATCTTAAACTTCAGGTTTGACATCACACAATAATCTTCTGTCACGTCTGAGCAGGACAGACAAATCAAGTTAACAAGTCTCACTTGAGATTTAATCTAATATCATCAAAAAGTTTCTCAGCTGGATAAGAAACTGTCACTATTATCCAATATGGAATTTTAATCATGTGATATTAAACTGAGTCAGGCTGTGTCAAATTTTTGACAACAGATCAGTGCTTACAACAGGTTTATAAGGCATACAGAATAATTTCAAACCGAGTTTGTAAGTACACACACACATATTAAGAATTTATATACACAACGATGGGAGAAAATGTTTTCTCATTAATTTCTCTATGCACACACCTACAAAAAATACATACACTGAAAAGACGCATCAACATACACACTTAAAATTTAATTTGAAGAGGTTTGATTTTAGGTATATTAAGGCCTACCAGCCAGACATTTATAAGCAGGATTTATTCTGAGGCTGAAATGTAAGTAAACCTGTAATTATTATATATTCAGTATATAACTTCCAATCTTTGTCATTTATTTTAGTCACTCTGCACATTTCTCATCCTTGATTGACCTCTAATGCAAGATGACCAATAAACCAGTTTAACTGCTTTTTTGTTAACAGGGTTTTGTATTCCGATATAACCACTTTACAGTAATGTACATTTTTTTTTGACTACCCCACCTTTTTTTTAATTTATTTCTTGTTATTTTAACATGTTATTTTTATCACTATTATTACATTTTCAAAGTTTTATATACACACAAATTTATACATTTATATACACATCTAGGTACACAAATTCATGAAGTTATACAAATATATAAGATAAAGATAACTTGAAGGAACATGTTTGTACAAAAGAGCACTGAAAATTTCTCAGCCTCACCTGCTACCCAAAAATGGTATTATTAGCTCTTTCCTTATAAAGAAACATTTGACATAAAGCAGCCAGCATTATTTTTAACTGAAATTTATTAAATGTTTCCCTTAGAACAATTTTTCAGGAAAATAGATGCATTTGTATATTTATACAGTGTGTCCATAAAGTTTGTGTGCACTTTACAAAAAAAAAAAAAAAAAAAAAAAAAAAGAAGAAGAAATTATAACCTTATTTGTATTTACAATAGAAATAATTTACACACAAACTTTATGGACACCCTGTATATATTTGCAGATGTGCGTCGTGGTGTAGTGGATATCGACTTGGAACAACAAATCAGGGAGCTAAGTTTGAATTCCAGTTGAATTCCTTGCATTCATTTACACACAAATACCCTTGGGGAAGGTATTAATTCATCTCTTCCCTCCAGTTATGGGTTAAATAATAGGACAAATTGGGCTCTAAGGGTAATTTGGGTTACTCTTGGTTGGTAACCAGTCTACCACAGAAAGCAATAGCAACCTACTGCAGGATAATGTTCTGCCCAGTCACTCATGTCTCTTTCAAGACATGATCACCCAAAGCATGTATCATGTATGGCACTTAACTGCATATATTCAGCAGCCTTAATATTCAAATATTCAAACAAATAATTTAAAAATATGTCATTCCATTTCTCTGTGTTTGTGTGTGTGCATGTGTCTGTGTGTGTGTGTCACACAATTGAAAATCACACTCAAGACCCTTGTGAAAATTATGTGCACAGATTTTAGCTTGCTAATTCATACTTGCAGCACCTCACCCACCCCAAAAATTTCAAGTCACACTCCCACCCAAAACAGCCTAGTGTCAGGCATGTTTGGCTCATTAAAAAAAAAAAAAAAAAAAAAAAAAAAAACACACACACAAACTATGAAAAATTTTTAAAAGTTAATTCTATGGTCAATTCTTTGTTATAACTTTCTTCAAAAATTTCACCCCAAGCAAGGCAGTTTTACTGCCACTGTTGCACAGGAGGTTACATAGAGGAAAGTGATGAGAAAGAGGGGTAGGTTATAGGGGATGTCAGGAGGAGGATAATAAACAGCTGAGAATACCAGTGTAATGGATGTGGAGTGAATGGAGAAATTTTATTCCACATCAACAAAGTAGTGAAATTATAAGTTAAACTTTCTAGTTTTTTAATGTGTTTGTGCATATCTTTGTTTTAGAATTTCTCTGCCTGTCACCTGCCCTGTTTATTGTTTTTATATAAGTGAAATCAAACTGTTGCAGTCATTCATTGTCTATAACATTTACCCATTAGCTTATTTTTCTTCTACACTCTGGCAGTTTGCAGCCTGACAGTAGTTTTGCTTTGTTTTACTTCATTTAACGTTATGATGTACAGAAGAATAAATTCAAATTAAAGAATTAAAGCTATGAAATTGAAACAGAAAAGTATTCTTTGAAGAACAGAATAAAAATCGTTTGAGACCATTAATTATTATTGTTTACAGTTCCGCTAGAAATCTATTTGCTAAGTCAGTCTCTTAGAAGTATTTGATTTGGATTTTATTAGACTGGAACTAATCACTTTTCTTAATTGCTAACCATGTTAATTTTTTTTTCCCCTTCACGTAACATCCTTATGAACACATTAAGAAAAATTTAAGTCAATATTTCTAAGTATTGAGTTAAAATAAAAATATAAAAAGAAAATTAAAACGTCTCAAGATTATTTTATTCATATCAAACCGAGTATGAGTACAACTGAAGCCAAGGATGATTTGTTCTTACAGATTGTTGTTGCTTTGAAACAGATAAACTAGGCAGTTGTACTAATCAGGCTTCGCTCAAACCCCTAGAGTTTGAGTTTTGTTTAACGGCATATCAATCTCTGTGGGTTATTTAATGCAAAAAAGGCGGGGTCTTAAGTTGGTTTTTTTAATGTTCGGCTATAATGAGAAGGTAAATTTAGTCAGATTTTGATGAAAAATTGTTTTTATTTTAGAAAACTGAAAATATCTTCTAGTTTTGTATTTAAAAATATATTGCTGGTAATATTTTTTTCCTTCAAAAATGAATTATGGCAATAATTTCTTTCCCTCAAAAATGTACTGTTGGCAATATTTTTTCCTTCAAAAATGTATATTTTTCTATAAAAGTCAATTTTTATGAAAATATTTCTGTAAATGTCTATTTTTATGAAAGAATACTTTTATAGAAATATTATGTAAATATTTCTATAAAAAGTTTATTTTCATGTAAATACTAGCAGTATAGCCTGGCGTTGCTCAGGTGTAATGAAAGCTTTAAAACTAATCCATGGTTCTGGAGCTCAGACTCTTTGGACGTTGGCACGAAAGACTAAAAAGCAATAGTTGTTTTCAGTTAAAGCGAAACCGTAGACTGAAAGAAAAATGAATGGATGTAAGTCAAATTTTAATTTCCTGTTACCAATATCAAATAAGTTTTTTTCGTCGTAAACTGAACTTTGAAGGCTAAATAAGTCCTCTGAGTAAATGGTATCATGGCTGTGACGAAGAACTACAATTATACCTACTTAGAGCAAAACCCGAAGCAAAAAACTAAAATAAAAGGGCTGAAAAACTGATTTTGATCAGACCCGGTAGGATATCGGGGTATCGATTTCCAATATCAGAGTCAAATAAGTCATCCAAGGATAGAACTGCAACCTTGAAACTTCTGAATATCATTTCTTCTATCTTTGTCTATGAGTGTATCAAATTTGATTAAAATCAGACCACTTCTTCTATAAGCAGATTTTTTCGATTATCGGTTTTCGATATTTATCGGGGGTACCTCAACACAAAACCTAGCTAAGAACACTCACTGACGCTTATAGTACAACTGTGTAAATTTTCAAAAAAATCGGTTTAGCCGTTTCGGAGTCTATAGGTAACAGACACACAAAGTTCCGTTTATGAATAAATTTAGATTTCTATAAAAGTTTATTTTTATGTAAATATATCTATAACAGTATTTTTATATTTTTGAGCCCTGTTTGGGAATAAACTATTTACCCAGAGCTGGAACTCTAACAGGATGGACTTGGGAACTACAGCATTTAAATTTATAAAAGAGTGTTTAATAACAAAAAAAATGGATAATTTTTAAATATGAACATTGGAAATCGGGTGGCCCTGCTATTCTCCTCAGGCTTCTCGACAAGGTACAGCGGAGGGTCTGTAATGTGATCGATACCAACTTGGCAGACCACCTGCAGTCTCTCTCTCACCGGTGCGACGTGGCTTCCCTGTGTCTCTTCTAGAAATACTTTCACAGCCTCTGCTCCGATGAACTTAGATCACTGGTGCCCCCTAGATACGAATTTGCACGAGAAACTAGATTGGCAGCTAGATCCCACCCTTTTACAGTGAAACCGATAAAATACAACCACAATTTCTACTCTAACGGTTTCTTTTCTCGTACTTCCCGACTGTGGAATTCCCTTCCACACGATTGCTTCCCCAACGGCTACAATCTCCAGGAGTTTAAATGTAAGGTCAATAGACACCTTCTAACACGCTAACTTGCATCTATTCCCTCAAACACTCTCACCATCTAACCAGCCCTCATTCTCGGCACCCTTTCTATAACCCTCCTTCTAACATTTCCTATATCTAACCATCCTTTCCCATCACTTCCCTTACCCTATGTAACCCCCTGCGCTACAGTGGCAGTGGAATGCCTTGCTCGGGGTGAAACGATTAAAAAAAAAAAATAGAGAGAGAGAGAGAGAGAAAACAACATTGTATGATAACTGTCAGATCCATCATCAGACTACTGATGATCACTTAAGGCATGAAAACGACATTCACCATGCAGTGTTGATTCAACTGAATTCCTAATATATATGTTAATATAGCAGACAAAAAAAAATATATAACAAAAGAAGCTCAAAATCAGACAGACACTGTTGAGACATAACATTTTCTCACTAAAACATCTACAAATTCCAAAATCTAAATATTTTGTATACAATTTTATGGCTTCAACTACAGATATTTTGTAAATAATTTTATACTCTCAGAGCAAAAGTATGTGTTTTAAATATATAGTTTGTAGATAATGAAATGTATAGCTGGCAATTTTGCTATAAAAATGTATTTTTGTCTTGTATTGTCATTTTGATACCAAAATGGATGGCTGGTAAATTTTGATACCAAAATGGATGGCTGGTAAATTTTGATACCAAAATGGATGGCTGGTAAATTTTGATACCAAAATGGATGGCTGGTAAATTTTGATACCAAAATGGATGGCTGGTAAATTTTGATACCAAAATGGATGGCTGGTAAATTTTGATACCAAAATGGATGGCTGGTAAATTTTGATACCAAAATGGATGGCTGGTAAATTTTGATACCAAAATGGATGGCTGGTAAATTTTGATACCAAAATGGATGGCTGGTAAATTTTGATACCAAAATGGATGGCTGGTAAATTTTGATACCAAAATGGATGGCTGGTAAATTTTGATACCAAAATGGATGGCTGGTAAATTTTGATACCAAAATGGATGGCTGGTAAATTTTGATACCAAAATGGATGGCTGGTAAATTTTGATACCAAAATGGATGGCTGGTAAATTTTGATACCAAAATGGATGGCTGGTAAATTTTGATACCAAAATGGATGGCTGGTAAATTTTGATACCAAAATGGATGGCTGGTAAATTTTGATACCAAAATGGATGGCTGGTAAATTTTGATACCAAAATGGATGGCTGGTAAATGTTGATACCAAAATGGATGGCTGGTAAATGTTGATACCAAAATGGATGGCTGGTAAATGTTGATACCAAAATGGATGGCTGGTAAATTTTGATATAAAAATGGATGGCTGGTAATTTTGCTATAAAAAAGTCTTAATAATAATTGTGTTTTATAAAAATGTATTACTGGTATTTTTATACTTTCCTAGTGCTTTGATTCTTGTTGAGGAGTGGGGTTACTATTTGCCCATAGCCAGGATCCTGACAGGTTCTACCCACTCAGGTCAAGTTAAGTATTGCTGTAATTACCTGTAACCAAATTCACAAACCAATACTTGCATCCACTAGGTTATTCTGTGGGATATATGACATATATGATATGTTACTGTATACCTTGATATCATCGACTAGCATCAATCCATAAGACTGCAATATTATATATAGTAAATGAACAGAATTGTTAGAACTTTTACTTTCTGGCCAGGAAAGCCAGGTTTGAATCTCACCATGGCCAATTTGTGAAGGTGGGTTTTTGATAGTATCAGCCTCGGGAGCCAATCCCAGCATGTAGCACCTTAGGAAAATGCCTGAAAACCATACCAAGGGTTAAGTCTTGTAAGTTAAATTGGGTAGAGAAAACCATTCAAAAGTCATTGATGATTTTGCTAGCAGAAAGTCACAAGTCATTGTGACTGAGGGTTCAAACATGCAGACCTTGTTGAAAAATATAAATTATGTCAAATTATATGCTTTCTCCCTGAAACCGTAACTAAGGTCTGCTCAGCACAGTTGCAGTATAAACTACAAGCAGACTCCATTAATTGAGCAGGCATACACAGTGGTAATTCTACAAGAAGGCCAGAAGGGGCCAAGGCCCCTCCAGAATTTTTTCTGGTCCTTCGGTTGTCACACACAACTTTTGTAAACTTCAAAAATTTATGAAACTGATCAGTCTCTGATTTTGATAAGATTTCATCTTCAGCACTTTTCCCTTTACCTTTTCTTTTAGCTTTTTAAGGACAAATACAGAGGCCAGTTTGAAAGAAAAACAAACAAAATAAAATAACCAGATAGATAAAAACAGACATGTTGTTAGGGAGGGAAATAGACTTCATAGTCATATTTTCATATCTGAAGGAAGATATTCATGACAAACACTATCCCAAACATGATATGTAGAGATATATAGGCAGTCAATGAAAGAATTGGTCTGCAATTTTCTCCAATCTACTGAAGACAATCAGCACCAAATTCCCAGACACCAAATTTCTATGTCTCAGAAGTTGCAGGGAGTGAAAAAGAAAGCAAGAATAGATTAGAACTCCACTACTAAAAGTCATTTCATTTAATTTAGTGAAGTAACTCATTTTAAGTCGTGTATATGATGGTGGCATAGTATGAAAATGAAAACACTGCTTGAGTTTGCCCCATCCTCCTCAAAAAAATCTCAGCCTCGAAGCACCCCACCACAGCACTCACAGTTTCACAATCGCCACTGGGCATACATCAAAGATTTTTCTAGCTACCCTAACAGATGAGTGTGCCCAGAAACAATTAACAGTCGGCTATTGTATAGCATATGTAGGAAAGGAATTTTTATAAGCAGTCAAATATAATAATTTATGAAAAGTAAAAAGTTAACTAGCCTCACCAATTGACTAACAGAAAACTAGTGACTTTATTCTGTAGATTGACTTGTGGATTTTGAGCATAATGGATGAGAAAAACTGATTTACCATTTCATCCCCCCCCCTTTTATTTTTCTGAAGGATGAAAAGACAGTCATGTGACAGCTGCAAGGAATCAGTTCCATCTGCAAGACAGGAAGTTCCATTAAGGAACAACTGAAGCATCCACAAGAGAAATCTTAGACCCACAAAAGGTGATTTCTGAGTTGAATAGTTTCATCTGCTTTCCATTTTTACCAGAATTCAAATGAAGAGAAGCATGAAAATCTCAAAAGAACAATTAAGGTACATTCAGGTATACACTCCTCCACCATTTTATTTTTATTTATATCTATATATATATATATATATATATATAAAGTGTAATGTACACTGGCAGGGAATTAATCATATAATAAAAGGTCTTGAAATAATCATGTGTTGTTACCAAATTTGGAGTCTTTTAAGCCCACCTCTACCCGGCTCCTTTTAACTTCCCCCACCCTCAAATCTTTAACAGTTGTTATCAAACTAGCAAAATCTGTGAGTACATCTGGGATATAAATGCTTTTTGAGAGGTCCACCATTATAGCAAGAATATTACAAGTGCACCATGTGTACAGACTTAATGACTGCTTTCATGATGACAGGGAAGCCCCTGCTCATTTTGGTACAAGACAGCGGTGAGTCAATGAAAGCCCTGTAATTTAAAGAGCCTCCCTAGTGGAGAGTAGATCATATGCTGCTCAGTCTGATTGGCAAGAGGATAAAAAAAATGCTAGCAACTGAAGAAGAGTGGCAAATGTCCCGTGTATAATCAAGAGGAGAGCAAAAGCAAAAATATAAAGAACCAGAAAAGAGACTGTTTGACTAAAAGTTTTCATTAGTTATTTCTAAGCTGGAATTCCCCCCCCCCAACCGCCACTTTTTTCTTGCAATGTAATCAGTCCCAATTTGGCAGCTCGCCTTAAGTGACTTGCTCGCTGACGGAATGTGGCTTCCCTCTGTCTTTTCTACAAATATTTTCACGTTTTCTGCTCTGACAATCTTTATACACTGATGTACAACCCTCACAAATTTACTCGTGCAACTAGATTGGCAACTAGGTCCCACCCTTTTACCATCAAAATATGCAAATGTAACTGCTGCTTCTTTAGTAGTTTCTTTTCTCACACTTCCTGACTGTGGAACTCCCTTAACTATGCTTTCTTCTGTGATAACTATGATTCCCAAAAGTTTAAGCACAACCATCTTCTATCTCCTTGACTATCACATCTCTCATACTCTTTCTTCATCATCCCTCATACTGTTTTTTTCTCTTCCCTCTCTGTATTACCCTGCACACTAGTTGCAGTATTGCCTTGCTTGGGGTGAAATGATTATAAAATAAAAAAGAAAAAAAAAAAAAATTATATATATATATATATAAGTAACTGGATTTATGAGACTGAGCTTTGTTTGACAGCATATAAACTTCTGTGGGTTATTTAATGCCAAAAAAATGGGTTTTCAGGGTCAGTCAGTTAAGTGCTATACATGATACACGCTTTGGGCGATCATTTCTCGAAAGAGACATGACTGACTGGGCAGAAGGTTATCCTGCAGTAGGTTGCCATTGCTTTCTGTGGTAGACTGGCTGCCAACCAAGGCTATAGATCTGTCCTATTATTTAACCAATAACTGTAGGGAAGAGACAGATAAATACCTTTCCCAAGAGTATTTGTGCATAAGTGAATGCAAGAAATTCAACTGGAATTTGAACTCAGCTCCCCAATTTGTCGTTCTGAGTTAATATCTATTGCACCACAACGCACATCCAATTTTCAGGGTAGTTTTTTTTTTAATGTTCAGTTATAGTGAGAAGGTTGATTTAGTCAGATTTTGATGAAAAAAAGTTTGTTTTTTTTTCTAAAAAACTCAAGATATCTTCCGGTTTTGTATTTTTGAAAAGGTCCTTTAAAATAAAGGGAAGAAGGGTTAGTTTTGTGGCATATCAATCTCAATGGGTTATTTAAAGCCAAGAAGATTTTTAAAATAGATTTGTATGAATAGAATATGTATTCTTTGTTGTAAGAAATCAGATTGTAGATCAGGTTTCATTGATGTATTTTTGTAAATAGGGTTTTGTGGAGAGTCAGATGTATCACTGGTATAAAATTTTTCTTGAAAAATATGTGGCTGTTAATATTTGGTGGGTTGGTCTTCAAAGATGTATTGCTGAAATTTTCACTATAAAAATCTATTTTTATACTTTCATAATGTTTTGACCCCAGTTTAGGGATTAACTATTTTCCCATAGCTGGGACCCTAACAGATGCTATCACCCCAAGTCAGGGTGAGCTTGGGAACAACATCAATTAAAAGGTGGTTCCATGCTCCTTAAAACTCCCCAATTAGAGGCCTTACTGCAAATGCAGTTTATTGTCAAACCCAGAACACTGGATTTATGAGATTTGACACTCACGGGACAATGTTGAAGGCAAGACAGACAGAGGAAAATGGTAACTTTTCCCCACCGACGAAATGTGGCCTCCTTTGTCTGTTCTATAAGTACTTTCATGGCTTCTGCTCAGACGAACTTAAGTCACTGGTGCCTCCTCAACAGGTGTTTACCCGTGCAACCAGAATGGCAACTGGGTCCCACCCATTCACAGTCAGGTTAGCCAAATGCAGACTACAATTCTACTCCTGCAGCTTCTCTCGCACTTCCTGCCTGTGGAACTCGCTACCCATATTCTTGTTTTCCTGACAGCTACAACCTCCAGAAATTTAAATGCAATGTCAATACTCATCTACTAACCACTTGACACTCGCCCTTCCCCCACCCCGTATATCCTTCCCTTTCTCTCCCCACCCCCCTTGCAACTGTCATCACACCTGCATTTTCATCTTTCTATTGCTTCTTTCTAATTGGTTTGTAATCCTCTTCTCTCTCTCCTCTAATTAATTTTCTTTCATTTATGTAGCCCCCCGCACATCAGTGGCATTTAAGCCTTGCTCGGGGTGAAATGATTAAAAAAAAAAAATCTAACAAACTTGAGTAAATAGAAGCCAGTACAAGGATTGAGGGGGAGAGTGAAATAATAAACCATACTAAGATCTACAGAGGATGGTTAAATTACTTATTTTATCAAGATATTGCTGATTTTATAAAAATAATCAATTTCAAATGAAAATATTTTTCCAAAGCTTTTCCTGTTCACAAGTTGAAGCTATAACTTCTGACTTTTCCAAGAATTATTCAGCTGATGATTGAACCCTACCTTATAAACTCACACACTTGACTGATTTTGTTTGATTCTATATATCATATCTCTTCAAGACATAGGCGATGATGGCTCTCCACAACTTTCTTTCCTTCATAACTGTTAGTAATATTTGTCTATTTACTATCTCTCCCAATCCCTGTTCTGCCAACCTCATACACATGCTTGTTAGGTAGATGACTCGCTGTTTCCCCCCTCTATTCTTCAATATGTCTCATTAGTTTTAAATACCTAGTAAGTGTTCTAACAGGAGATGGAAAGTGCGACACAGAGATCCGAAGGCGAATTGGCATGGCACTAGAAACAAAGAAAAGAATGCTGGATTGCTATGTGATGTCAGTTCTTCAATACGGCAGTGAATGCTGGACAATATCATCGAAAATGAGAACAAAACTGGAAGCAGCGGAAATGTGGTTCTACAGAAGGATGCTGCGGATATCGTGGACTGAGCATGCAAGCAAGATGTTGGAAAGAATGGCAACAAAAAAGAAATTAATACTGAGCATCAGGAACAGACAACATGCAATGAGGAAGGAGAGCTTGGAGCACCTGATACTGACTGGCCAGATAGAAGGAAAAAGAGACAGAAGAAGGCAGCGGATAACATATCTGCAGGGCCTTATCAGGTGGATGACAGAATGCAGGTCGCGAGGTGTAACAGGAGCAAACATACTAAGAGTTACAAGGGATAGGGAAACGTGGAGAACCGTGATCGCCAACGTCATGAAGGGACAGGGCACATAGAAGTTTTAAATTTTCAAAGCCTTCTTTTCTCATTAATCATAATAGACATTTTAACTATTTATTTAATACTATATAGAAGTCTTTTTATTCACATTTTCCTTGAACAACCTTATTAATCGTATTTACTGTCCATGGTATTCTTAGCATTCTTTTATAGAACTACATCTGATTCAAGTTGTCTTTTTATCCACAATGAAATTGTTCAGCACTCACTATTGAAAAAGAAAGTGTCAATACTGACACATGTGGTCAAACACTGATCTCCAGGTAACAAACGTAACCACTGGATGAAATGTGCTACTGGTATCATATGACCATAAATATTTAGTATATAAAGCACTCGAACGGAAGTCTGAGTGTGTTCTGTGTTGTGCGTCACTGAAGAGATTGTTTCTGAGTGAATTACTCGAGAGAATTATTAAGTGCATTATAGTGTATTATTCAAAGGATTCATTTAATATGTTGACTTTATGCGAAGATAACAAAATTTTATAACTTGCTAAAAGCAACTTACCACAAGTTCTCTTCCAGAATAAAGCTACAAAAACTAACATTATAAAAACTAACATATGGGGAAAATTCATATTACTTAGTAATTAATTCAACACTTTTCTTTATTTCTAATGAAATTTTTCTATTTCTTAATACCTTGTTTAATTTTTAGAAATCATTTTCCTATTTTAATAACAAAAAATAAAGTCTCAATACAAAAATCTGACAAGAATAACTTCTAAAACAGTTTATTTTTGTTAAATAAACTGTCTTTGAAATAAAAAAATATCTTTAATAAAAATGAATAGTTTCGCTAAGATTATAAATGATATTTTGATACGTGTTTATACATTCGGGAAATCATTCTGGTTCTTACTGAGTTTGTTTTTGGTACAATTTATCTATCAAATGAAGGAAAATAAGGATTATTAGCATCTAATCTTACAAAAACCAAGAGCCTTAAAGTTTCTAAACTGTCTTGGTTCAGATTTTAAACTAAAGGCTTAAAAAGAATTACATTCTGAACATGAAATTTAATCAGATTAAACATGAAATAATAGAATTTGTAGAAGATCATTCAAGCATTAAAAAAAAAACTCACCAACAAGCAATTCAAGTGAAGTCATCAAATTGTTCATCCATATACTATCCCCACTTCCCAATACCTTCATTTATTCACCAATGAGAGTGACTAATAAAGACTGTTCAAAAGTTTATGATTCATAATCTTAAAATAAATACAGTCAAAATATTGACAATCAGTGTTCTTCACAGATTTCTTTGTCTGGGAATTGCTATGACTTCTCGGGGAAAAATAGTGGTTTTCGATTGCCTTCCTTGTAATTTTAAATTTTCAGCTTTTCTTCTTCACTGGCGACCACACAAAGTTAAAAAGCCAAATCTACCTTGCTGTTAAACCTATGGCTATTGAGAAAAGATTCATATAGCTAAATCCACTGCTAAGAAGGTTGGGTCACTCTGTTGGGCCAAGAAGTTTTTTGCCACCTGAATCCATCTGGCACATATAAAAATCAACCATCTGACCATGCATAGAATACTGTTGTCATATCTGGTCAGGCGCCCCTGCTGTTCATCTCAGGCTACTCGACAGGCTCCAAAGGAGAATCTGTAATGTAATTCTACTCTGATGAACTAAGATCACTGGTGCCCCTTCTACAAGAATTTACTCGTGCAACCAGACTGGCAACAAGATCCCACCCTTTTACAAGTAAATCAACCAAATGCAGCCAACAATTCTACTCCATTAGCTTCTTTTCTCACACTTCCCACCTGCTTTCTTAATGACTCCAGTCCTTTCTACATCACCCCGTATGTCTTGTTCTTTTCCTTTCTCTCTACCTTTGCAACTGTCTTCACACCTGTCTCCATCCTTCCCCTGATCTTCTCTCTGTAACTGGTTTGTCTTTCTCTTCACTCTCCTCCTGCCTAAACTTTTACTCTCTTATGTAGTCCCCTGCACATCAGTGGCAGTACCACCTTGCTTGGGGTGAAATGATTAAAATAAAAATGTCTTTACAAAATACATTAGTAGAAAAGGGAGCTGCTTGCCAATTTCAATTCCATACCAATAGCCATTAGGTCACCCACATACACAATACTGTATCTTAGTCAGTTAAGTGCCATACAGAATACACACTTGGATGATCATGTCTTGAAAGAGACATGACTAACTGGGCAGAAGATTTCCTTGCAGTAGATTACTTTCTACAGTAGACGGGTTGCCAACCAAGGCAATAGAACCAAACCTGTCTGGCTATTAACCCACAGCTGAAGCGAGAAAAGACAGATTAATACTTTTTCCAAAGGTATTTGCGCATACGTGAATGCAACAAATTCAAGTGAAATTCAAATTCGGCTCTTAGATTTCTCGTTCCGAGCTGATATCCACTGCACCACAACATAAATCCTACTGTACTGTATCTATTAAGTTATAAAGAAGAAATAGTTTCCTTTTTTGAGAAAAATCCAATATTGATCGTCATTAAGTTTTCTTTTTAATAAAATTGGTTCTTATCCACAAACAAATTTCTTTAACAATCAATTTAATAATTTTTTCATTTAACTGAATTTCCAACTGAAATTCTATAGTCATTTATTTTAATGGCCAAGTAGCACCAATTATCTTCAGAGCTTTAACATTTTTAACCTCGCTCTTGCCACATTGATCAGAATAGTAATGTATCCATTATTAGCATTTCATTAAGATCAGTACAACATAAAAGTATAAGTGGAGAGCTTATTGTGAGGATTAAACTGGATACAGAAAAAATGGCTTATGAGAGTGACATGATGCTAACTATAAGCCCATTGTCACACATCTATGTATTAATAATTGCTTCCCACTGTTTACATTCCTCCAATCTCACATAATTTTTGGAAGTGTTCCAAGTTTGTCATATTCCAAGATTTTTTTAACTTCTTGAGCAAGGTCCAGGTATTTTTCAACTTTGTTCTGTTTCTTTTATCCCAAACTCCATCAAGGGCATATTACTAAGTGGCATACCTCTTTCTTTTTGCCTTGCATACAATCAGATGTGGGTTTTCTTCTTGCTTGTCCACATATATGAAGCATCCAAACACACAACAACCCTACCTAGCCTACTGGTGTAATAGATAGTGGCCCAGACTGAGAAATCAAAGAACAGAGTTCAAATTCAAGTTTGAGTTTTGTTTAATGGCAAATCAACCTCTATGGATTATTTAATGCCACAAAGGTAAGGTTTTAGGGTATTTTTTTTAATGTTCAGTTATAATGAGAAGGTTGATTTAGTCAGATTTTGATAAAAAAAATTTTTATTTTCGAAAACTGAAGATGTCTTCTAGTTTTGTATTCAAAAATGCATTGCTGGTAATAATTATTTTCTTTCAAAAATGTACTGTTGGTAACATTTTTTTTTCCTTCAAAAATATATTGTTGGTATTTTTTTTTTCTTCAAGAATATATTGTTGGTAATATTTTTTTTCCTTCAAAAATGTATATTTTTCTATAAAAGTTTATTTTATACTTTCATGGTGTTTTGACCCCAGTTTCGGGGGGGGGGGGGGACTATTTGCCCATAGCTGAGACCCTAACAGATGCTACGACTCCAGGTCAGGATGGACTTGGGAACAACAGCAATTAAGAGGTGGTTCCATGCTCCTCACAACCTCCCAACCAGAGGCCTTGTTGCCGGATGCAATTTACTGTCATACCCAGGACCCAAGTTCAAATTCAGTTTGTGTTTATTACATTCACTTACATGCAAAAGTCCTTGGGGAAAATATGAAGCCATCTCCTCTTCCTTAGGGTTAAATGCAATATTCACTCACAAAAAATTAATTATTCTTACAATAGGAAAAATACTCCAACTTGAAATACAAAGAGTTGTTAAACCCTCTGCCAATTAATCAATGGCTGGAATTGGGTGGTCAATCTGTATTTCAAATTCTGAAAGACATTTTTTCACTTTCAACTGAAGATCTTGCATTGTTCCCCCACCAACTTGTACAACTCCAAAAGCACATTTTGTAGAATATTTGCAGTACCAAGCAATGCAGGCTTCTGAAATTATGGGATACTATGTTTTATTCTATCTTTCCTAATGGAGGACTTTCAGTTTGGTGATATAGACTCCCAAGGATTAAGTGATCTGTCCGTATAATTTTAATCAAAGCAGTTAGTGTGACATTTAGATGCCTCCATTATTAAAGTAGAATCAATAATAGTAAAAATAACCAATTATACCATTGAATCAAAAATCATTGATGTTGATATCATTGAAAAGTATCATTGAATTCATTGAAAAGTGTTAATAACAATAAAGTAACATGATTACCATATATGCTTATGCAAAACAGAAACAGTTTACAAAGACATGTTTAAGTTCAAATTGTCAACAGGCACAATTTCTTGAAGATTCTCAAATGCCCAGGCTGGTAGACAGATTTAATATTGATGTCTACCCAAACATTTGTATCCATTAATGTGTCTAATAATAAGAAATAATGCTGTATTATAAATAAAAATGCAATAATTCCTTAGAAGTTACTTTTAATATTGATATATAAGTTAGCAGATATAGAATTACATAAACAGCTAAAAAAAACTTAAATACAGCTGACAAAGGTTGAAGAAAGGATTAGCTGAAACAGAGAGAAAGTGTGTCTCAGATTAAATAAATTACAAACATTATGCCTGCTTATTTTTAAAATCCATTCATAATTACAAATAATCTTTCATGTATTATAATTGAAAGGTGTGTCAAAGGCACTGAAAGTTTTAAAGTTGATTTTATTTTCCATTTCTCAAGTTTCCAAGTAGTTTCAGTCTCCTTCCAAGATGATTTTCTGAGGTGCAAGTAGTAGTAGTAAAAAAAAAAAATAACCACAAAAACTGTGTTGCTATATTACTGTAATTTTTTTCTTTATGCATTAAACAAAAAGATTGACAGTCATGCTTAGCCTTCATCAGAACATGAAAATTATCCACTATGGATTTTTTGTGTTGTAATGTCATGGTCATACACGTTTTAAAACGGAAATAAAAAATAAAAATTTAAAAACCCAGTTTTAGAATGTTACTACAGTATTCAGAGCTGATTCTATTAAATGGCAGCTGAAGTTTTTTCATGTATATTGCTTTGAGGATCTGTAGGTTGAATTTGTTTCTTTGATATAGGATAGTTATGTTGTCGATCATTTTTTGTATTGTGGATGTAGACAAGAATGTTGTTGTAGATGTCTCTGAATGAACAAATCGTCAGACATGTGTAATGTAAGATGTCTTGTTAATGTTGTTGTCGTAAATCCAAAATAAATATTCGTTCTTTTGTCAGATACATTCTTCCAAGGGAGATTTGAAATTATATATAATGTTGGTTTTACGTAATACATAAGTTGGTGGGTAGAAGTTATAAATAATTAAATTGGTAGTAGGGCGTTTTTTTATAACATTAACTTTATTTTTTTATTAGGACTCGTGAGAGATATGTTAGTATGAATGCATATGAGCAATGGAACAGTGTCTCAATGCACTCAGTTCTGGGTCCAACCATCAGTACCTTCTACAAGGCCAACCTAGAAATAATATATTTAGCACCACTAATAAACCCTCGATTTACCTATTATATGTAGATGATATTCTTATCTAAACTTATTTATAAATGGAACTTTGTGTGTGTGTGTGTGTGTGCGCACGTTATCTATAGACTCCAAAACGGCTGAACCGATTTTCTTGAAAATTTACACAGTTGTACCATAAGCGTCTGCGAGTGGTCTTAGCTAGATTTTGTGCCGAGGTACCCCTGATAAATATCGAAAAAAATCAGGTTATAGGAGGAGTGGTCCGATTTTAATCAAATTTGATACACTCATAGACAAAGAGATAAGAAACGATATTCAGAAGTTTCAAGGTTGCAGTTCTTACAATAGTGCAGAAAATCAATTATATATATATATATATATATATATAAAAAAGGCAAGGTGTGTGTGTGTGTGTGTGTGTGTGTGTGTGTGTGTGTCTGTATGTCCTTCATACAAATCCACAATTTTTATCTGATTCTCACCAAACTTCACACAAATATTCTTTAGGCTGAGTCTGAGCTCCAGGACCATGGATTAGTTTTAAAGCTTTCATTACACCCAAGCAACGCCGGACTACACTGCCAGTAT
This sequence comes from Ascarosepion bandense, assembly GCA_037127315.1. Lineage (NCBI taxonomy): Eukaryota > Metazoa > Mollusca > Cephalopoda > Sepiida > Sepiidae > Ascarosepion > Ascarosepion bandense. Next base: position 2,015,498 of record JBBBDQ010001566.1, on the reverse strand, counting down.
TAGTTAAAAACATAGAAATAATAACACATGTACTACCCGCCCCCATATAAAAACCAATCAGCAAAATCTCTTATACTTACAAACTATAAAAGTGAATGACCTAATTACTATAAAATAGGACTTAAACACAATTTAATTAACCAAGCACAAATTAACTCCTCCACAAAAAAGACTTTTTTACACTGAACTAAAAAATATTAAGCAGACTCTCATGAATAATGACTTCCCAAACCACATTGTAGATAAAAAAAATAAGATATATCAAAAACCTCAACACACATCAAACAGAATATAGTACTTCCACAAAGAACCCTAAATATATCAAACTTCTATATTGTAACCAGATGCAAAATAACTGCAAACAGGGGGAAAAAATCATAAAAAACTCATTAAGATTCATGGAAGATATATTAGTACGAATAAGAAATTAAAATTAATAATATATTATACAAAATACAATACTATCAATTTAATTACTCATAACTCCTTCCCACCCACCAACTGATGTATTAAGTAAAACCAACATTATATATTAATTCAAATATCCCTTGGGAGAATGTATCTCTGACAAAAAAAAAAATATACTTCGGATTTACAACAATTACATTAACAAGATGTCTTACATTACACATGTCTGATTATTCGTGCATTTCAAGACATCTAAAACATTCATGTCTACACTCACAATATAAAAAATGATCAACAACACAACTAACCTACCCCAAGAAAACAATAAATTCAAACTACAGATCTTCAAAGCAATATACATTAAAAAACTTAAGCCGTCATTTAATGGAATCAGCTACGAATACTGTAGAACAGTCATTTTTATGCTTTAATTAAAAAAAATATGCTTTAATACATGCATGACCATAACATTACAGCACAAAAAATTACATAGTGCATAATTTTCATGTTCTAATGACCACAAAGCAAAACTGTCAACCATTTCATTTAAAGCATAAAGAAAATAATTACAGTAATATAGCAACACAATTTTTCTGGTTATTTTTTGTTACTAATTCTTGCACCCCTGAAAATGATCTCAGGAGATTGAAACTACTTTAGAACTTGAGAAATGGAAAGTAAAATCAACTTTAAAAGTTACAGTGCCTTTCACACATCTTTCAATTATAAAACGCAAAACATTATTCATAAGTATGAACAGATTTCATTAAAAATAAGCAGACACAATGTTTGTAATTCATTTAATCTGACATGCCTGTAAGAGAATTTTCTTCCTAAATACACACATTTTAAATATATAAATATATTAACATATAGGAAAGCAGAAAACAACCACTTCCAAGATATGATACAATAAGAAAGTGATCGATACAAAATTCAGTTAAAAAAAAAAAAAATAGAGTAAAATATACTTAGCAAATAAGCTGCCATATCAAGCTACCAAGGTTTCAACAGTGAGGTATGTTTTACCAAAAGATACCACCCAGTTGAAACCCAGGTAGCTTGATGTAACAACTTATTTGCTTGCTCTCTCTCTCTCTCTATATATATATATATATATATATATATATATATAAATTTAAAACATGTACAAATTATCATCTACTACAAACTGCACATTTTGTTTCGACATTGATAAGACGATGTCTCATCAGGTACTATGAAGGGAGATGGAAAATCCTTTACCTTATATTGGCAAATTACACATGAGAGGTAAGTGGGGTAGAAAATGAAAAATCAGAGTTGGAAGTTAGAATTTGAACAAAAGGAGAAAAAAGGAAGAGGAGAGAGGTAATTAATGGACATGTTGAAATTTTTAGAGACAGATTTAACAGTAGATGATAAGGTATGGTCCTTTGCAGCCTTTTATGGCCAGTCCTTTAGGTTTAGCAAAGAGAAAGAAGTAAGGAAATGTATATGGGGTGGAAGGAAGAGAAATTAAATATTCATAGCTTTATTTTTATATTGAGCACCGTTTTAAATTAATGTTTTGAATGTTGTTAATATTTTCTTTGTTCCTTATTCCTTTGGAGATATATATATATATATATATATACACACACACACACACACACACACAGAATAGGAACTTGTAGTTATAAAACTACTAAAGGTACACCAAGCTACAAAGTGCTCAATACCATACAATGTGTTAGAGATAAATATTATTATAATTACACCTTGATCGTTCCCAGAAACCTGATACTGGCCGTGACCCAGGTATGATAAACAAAGGTAATCCTCAGGCTGCCAAAATACCAGGTTAAAATTTTCTCAGAGCATTTATACCCCAGGGCTGTTGGAATCAACCAATCTGTTGAAGAGTGATTACCAACTGGCTAAGATGTTCTAATAGCCATAAACGCTCTGAGAAAGGAGGGGGGGGGGCTTCAACAAGAAAGAAAATTCATGAGAGACAAAGACAGAGAGAAAACACTGCTGAAATCTCAGCCAATACTTTCTTCAGCCTTTGTAAACTGTATTGAGTGTTATCTTGCTTTTCAGCTCACAAGGCATTTTATCTAGTTAGTATGGTAATTCTCAATTTGGTGAATATTAAATTTATTTAAAAACTACGAGTACTGTCACTTTCAACCAAATACTAAAGAAAGGAAAATAAATAAAATGAAAATTATATTTTTCAATGTCATTTTCTGTTAGAAGAAAAAAAAAATTCCTTCAGTGAAGGTAGGACAAAGCAGAAATGGATTGAGAACTTCAAGGCACATTGACCTAACCACATAATGAAGTAAAAACTGAATATTCTTCATTTAAAAAAAAAATTTTAGAACAATTTGAGAGTTTAACAAGAAGAATAGAACCTGGAGACATTCATTCACATCTAAAATGGACGGCAGATGTGTTGTTATGGCCTTACTGTCAGAAAAAAACTCAAGAGTCTGTCCAGTATTTTATTTGGTATTTTTACTGGCCATAAATCAATTATAAACTTCAGAAAGTGTGTGTGTGTGTGTGTGTGTGTGTGTGTGTGTGAGAGAGAGAGAGCTCACAGGCAGGTATGCCCAGACAGTCAGAGAAAAAGACATGCCTGAGAAGTCTAAAAAGACAGAGAGATGCAGGATGGCCTCAGAGAGAGACACACCCAGGCAGCCCAAGAGACTGAGAGAGAGAGAGAAATGCCCGGGTGGACTAAGCGACAGAGACAGAGATGCACCAGCATGCTCACTGAGAGACAGACACACTAGCAGACTCAGCAAGTTTTGCAAGCGATATATATATATATATACACACACACACACACAAACACACACACTTCAGAAATGAATAGTTCTTTCGGTGACTGGTGTGTGTATACACTGCTTATATACAACATGTTAAAATTTCCCTTCTTTGATTCCATGTGCCTATGGCTTAGTGGGTAGCGACTCCAACTGACACCAAAACGGTTGAGTTTTGATCCCAGCTAGAAGCAAGTGGATATGTCAAGCCACACTGAGCCGCACTGATACAACGAAACAGGCTTGTATGTGGATGACTAATATATATATATATAATAAATTTTGATGTTCAAATCAGTCGTATGGCCATTTCTACAAGAAATCCCAAAGAGAAATCTCACGCATCATCGGCAACTACTTTCAATTCTTTCTTTCCTTTATCTTTCCCTTCTTTTTCTTAGAGCCAGACAAATCTAAATTTTAACTTACAACTCTTAACTCAGTTTAAAAGTAAGGTTTTCCAAAATCTAAAAATAGACATTGATTTCTGTCTACTTTCTCATTAATTCCACCCCTTTTATTTTTTCTGTGATGTATAACTTCCGCCGCCGGTAAAATATCTCAATTTATTTTTAAATAAATGAAGTTGCCAATAAAGCATGAAATTTCTCTTAGGGATTTCATGTAGAAATGGGCATACAACTGATTTGAACATCAAAATTTATTTTATTTTATAATTGGCTCTGTAATTTAAATATTAATTATACTGAGCTCTTCACCTTGATAAGTTTTAATATAAATGTAATTAATATTAATTAGGATCAGGTCTTTGGGATTTACCTTCCTGCTTTTCCTTTTGGATTAAAGTTTTATATTTAAAAAAAAAAAATATATATATATATATATATATATATATATATATATATTAGTCATCCACATACAAGCCTGTTTCGTTGTATCAGCGTAGCTTGACATATCCACTTGCTTCTAGCTGGGATCAAAACTCGACCGTTTTGGTGTCAGTTGGAGTCACTACCCCCTAAGCCATAGGCACATGGAATCAAAGAAGGAAAATTTTAACATGTTGTATATAAGCAGTGTATACACACACCAGTCACAGAAAGAACTATTCATTTCTGAAGAATGTGTGTGTGTGTATGTATATATATATATATATATATATACACACACACACAAACAGATTAATAATCTTAAAATATAATTGTATTTAACATATAATAAATTACATTCTTAATTGAACATAAATGAACAGCAAAGACAACATTAATTGGTATTTTCTGAGAAAATAATCCAGTTTTGTTTTTATCATTATTCATAACTGGCATTAGTTTGTTTTTTTCGCTACTTACAACACAGTTGATTCCAAATTTGTGTCCATGAAACTGAGCAACTTGAAGCTTCTCTTCTACGTCCCATACTCTAACTGCAGGTTGATGACCACTCTGCAATGGAAAAAGAAATGAAAACAACTTACTCATCTTCAACAGATTTAAAGATAACGTCTTATACAATAAATGCAGCAAATGTTCACCTAAAATCAACATCCGAATTTTTTGAACATTTAATGGATGCCATCAACCTCAAAATCTACTGACTTCAAAGGGTGTCAGCAACTATTGCATTCATACAAGTCTTCCCGTCTGTGGAACTCCCTTCCATATACTTGCTTTCCTGATGGCTATAACCCCCACAAATTTAAATGCAAAGTCAATTCCCATCTCTTATCCACTTAACTCCAGCCCTTTCCACATCACCCCATATATCTTGTTCTTTTTCTTTCTCTCTACTTTCCTAACTGTCTTCACTCCTGTGTTCATATCCTTCTCTTGCCCTTTCTTTCTCCCCTGTAGCATGTTCTTCTCTGTCTTCACTCTTTTCCTGTCTAAAACTTTAACTTTCTTATGTAGCCCCTGCACATCAGTGGCAGTGCCGCCTTGCTTGGGGTGAAATGATTAAAAAAGAAAAAAATATGCACAATACTATACAAATTTCAGAAATTAGAACAAATAGGCCAATCAATTTAGCTATCCAATAACCTGTTTCCAATCTCTTGAAATCCCACCACCAGAATAAAGAACTTTTTTTCTAACAATGTTGTTTTCTTCTTGTGTTCTCCAACTTTTGCAGAGCACCTCATACAATACAGGTGTCTATTTTTACAATAATATAAAATCCTTTAACTAATAAAGAAACATTAAAAGCAAGACAATGATTTTCATAGTATGAGTTGCATGCAACATCTGAATCAAATGAATTATTTATGGATTTTGTTATTAGAGTTGAATTGAATTTAGACAATTTCTAGATATAGCAAATATATTCAGTTTAAATGGACAATAAAAAACAAACTCAGTTTACAAGGCAAATTGACACCCCACCAAAGCATAGATGACATTTTTTATTGTTGAATTCTAAGTTTTACCTTGAATAAACTTACAATATAACTGAAATTTTAATGGTCTTGTTTTTTTGCAATTAGTATCAATTATATTATTTACTTATAATACAAGGAAACTGAGGTAAGTAGCAATAGAGAAGTAAAAAAAAGAAAAAAAAAATCATGAGTCCATGGTCATAATTTCAAGGGTCAAAAGTCAGTCTCAAAAGTCCAACATCAAAAAAATATCAAGGACATAAATCAAATGTGTCAAAAATTCAACAGATAGCACAAAGAACAAAAATTCCTGTCCAACTTAGTTTTCTCTTTTGTCATTACAGAAAGAAAACCAATTGCCTATACTTTACAGAATCTGCAGGATTCTTTCTTTCAGACTCCTAAGATAATAGTTATATTTTCAAGAAATCATTTAAAAGCAAGAATCATTTCTTTTTGCATAGTAAAAAGAAGTTGTTCTATGATCATGTAGCTTTGAGTTGCAGCATCATCACTCATTAAGTTTTAACTTACTTTTCACATGTTAATTTTAATTTTTTTATTCATAGCATTATTATTATTATTATCTAGATCATCTGTTTTATCACTTAGGCTACAGGAACTCTTTCAGCTATCAGAACAGACCAAACTATTTAAACTTACTCTTCATTTTTTTTCTCTGCTCTCTCATGGCTATATGTAATTGATATATACACTAATAGTATTAGTAATATTAACTATTTTTTTATTAGATGAAGCACTCACTATTATTATTATTCTTTCAACTTTAGTTTCTTTTCATCACAATTTCTCAAACTAACAGTTTATAGTTATTCAGTTCTGATCTGCACTGTTTACTATTAATAACTGAGCAACTAGAATTAAAATGAAAGAAATACTAATAAAAATTAATATCTGACAATACATCCTCTTAAAAATTTAATATTATAACCGTTGTCTCCTTTGGAAATATGATAGTCTGTGTAGTAGTGATGATATAAAAAAAAATATTATGAAAGAAATACTAGAAAAAAAATAATTGCTTAGTGAAAATGAAAAACTTGATGGCTGCTCACAAATCTTTATCCAACTGGATTATTCAAATAATTGCAGCTTACCTAAACAGTTCAGCTTAATCTAGGCTTTGCATTGCTAAGTGCACACATACACACAGATAAAACAAATTCCTAATTCATACATTCATTCAACACCCACAATGTTAAATGAATCTGAACAAATTCCTGTCTATAATCCAAAAAGTAGATAAACAAAGCCATCTGGAGAAAATGTCATTATAAATGATATCAAACGCTCCCTTTTATTTTCTTTTTTTTAAAATCATTTCACCCCAAACCTGTTAATAGAGCCAGTAAGTTGCAAGGGGTTACTAACTGTGAAAGAAAAACATTATTAAAAATAGAGAACAATAAAAGAATAGGAATTAAGACAGAAGATAACAATTGGTATTGCTTTTAAATATTTGAAGATCAAAGTTAAATGAAAAGTAAGAAGCAGGAAGAGTTCAATAAATCAACTTTCCCGGCAGCAGATATAGCAACTGATTCAATATAATCCTTCCATTTCGTGTCAGTGGAAAACATGAGCCTGAGAAGGTGCAAGAAGTCACTCTCCCAAAGGTAAAAAGGTCCTCTAAGATAATTAAAAGACATATTCAACGCAATAGACCAAGCGTCACCATTCTTACCTAAAGCTTGATAGACATTTTCAGCAATTGTCATGGGTCTTTACCTGTAACTCCAGAATGAACTCTTCCTAACACTATATATACTATGCCTCTCTCTCGAGAGAGAGGTTCGAGTTGGTAGAAGTTCACTCCAAACCAGGCTGACAGTCATAATAACACCTTCCACATTTTGCATTGTTATTTCTTGTTAATATATATTTGTTATTTCTACCCTTGTGGTTGTGTTTTTTTTTTTTTTGGGAACTTAACCTGGTCTATAACAGCAATAATTGGGATTTTATCAAGAATCTTTAAATATATGGCAGCAGCAACAGACCATATATGGCATCAATATTCAATGCACGGGTGAATGGTAGACTTATAAGATATATTCTGACAAGAAAAACTGCCAAGCAGAACACAGGGAACTAACTTTCCTATCAGTAGACCTAGCGATTGATTCAATATAATCTTTCCACTTCATGTCAGTGGAAAAGTGTTTCTCCGAGAAGGCACAATGAGCCAATCTCCTGGAGATCGATTCAGGCAGAAGATATTATCTAGCGCGACACAGTGAAACAACTTTCCTAGCAGCAGACCTAGCGATTAATTCAATATAATCTTTCCACTTTGTGTCAGCCGAAAACATTAACCTGAGAAATTGCAAGGAATCACTTTCCAAGAGTTTAATATATGACATTCTGATAAAAAAAAAGAAAAAAGAAATGTTCTCTAGAACAATTAAAAGAAAATGATTTCATTTTAGGCTTTCTTTTGTCTTACAGAACATTTTTTAGAGGCTTTCATCAGAAAGGAAACCTGCAGCTGCAGAAAAAAATATGTAGATGCATGTAGGAAATTGTAAGACAAAATGGAAAAGTATTTGTCTATATTTCTGAGATGAGGTAGTATTTACAGTATTTACATTATTCGGACTATTATCCTCATCTTTGTTGCCATTTGTACGACGTTTAATAATAGATCATTCTATTTATCTATATTTCTGAGATGAGGTAGTATTTACAGTATTTACATTATTCGGACTATTATCCTCATCTTTGTTGCCATTTGTACGACGTTTAATAATAGATCATTCTATTTGTCTATATTTCTGAGATGAGGTAGTATTTACATTATTCGGACTATTGTCCTCATCTTTTTTGCCATTTGTACGACGTTTAATAATAGATCATTCTATTTGTCTATATTTCTGAGATGAAGTAGTATTTACAGTATTTACATTATTCGGACTATTATCCTCATCTTTGTTGCCATTTGTACGACGTTTAATAATAGATCATTCTATTTGTCTATATTTCTGAGATGAGGTAGTATTTACATTATTCGGACTATTGTCCTCATCTTTGTTGCCATTTGTACGACGTTTAATAATAGATCATTCTATTTGTCTATATTTCTGAGATGAGGTAGTATTTACAGTATTTACATTATTCGGACTATTATCCTCATCTTTGTTGCCATTTGTACGACGTTTAACAATAGATCATTCTATTTGTCTATATTTCTGAGATGAGGTAGTATTTACATTATTTGGATGATTGTCCTCATCTTTGTTGCCATTTGTACAACGTTTCAGCCGCTGTACTCTCCGGCCTTAAGGGCCCATGGCCCAATGGATATAAACATTGGTTAGTTCCTGACTTGACTCTTTGTGTTGTGAATTCAATACCAGGCTACAGAAGTGATGAACACGTAACTTGCCGGGTTAGAGGGAGATAACTCATGAACTTTAATCGAAGCGTTACGCAAGGAATGAGGATGATATATCCCAGTGATTGTAATAAAGGGTTCAGTTCAAATTCTTACCACCTGAAGAAAGCCTGTGTGTACAACAGCCGAAACATCATACAAATGGAAACAAAGATGAGGACAATAGTTCGAATAAAATAACGTAAATACTGTAAAAAGAAAAAAAATTTTCTTGTGATGCATTTCATCTATTAGGACTTCATTAGACTGGGTTTGTTTATGTTGTTGTGACTACACAAGTGCATGAATTAGTGATGCTGATAGTTTTTAAAATTTTTCAAAATTTTTTTTTGTTTTGCAATCTTGCTAAAGTCATCTAGATTTTTTTTTACTATGTGTTTCCATCATCTTTGTTTTTAAATATCCCACACTGTGATAACAGAAAATCTGGCAAGAATGGCAAAAACGTTCTAAGAACCAAAATGTAAATTGACTGTGATGGCTGAACTAGTGATTAAAGCTCTTTCTAGTATTTTCATCTTAGAAAATTATTATTTCTTTTAATTAGAGTAAAAAATTTTATGTCAAAATTGTGGTCACTTTCGTTAGGGTGAACAACCAATGAATTTTGTGTGTTCATATAATCTTTTCTTTAAACTTGTTGAGGTTTCTCCAATAAATTCTTTCTGATAACACTTACAGGTAATAAAGTAAATTCCTCCTTCAAGTGTTAGCTTGTTTTGTTTGAAACTGATTAAGTCTCATTATTTTAGATGTCATCACGACAATTTTTATGTTAAGTTTAAATAAATTCTTTTCGATTGTAGTTGTGATATAGAGTGAGTGGGTAGAATAATATATTTTTTTAATTTGGAGTTTTAGGAAAGACAGCTTTTCTATTTTATAATATTTTATGCAGCTTTTGTTTCATATTGAATATGAAATTATTGGGGTATTGAAGGGACTTGAAAGTATTTTTAATATATTTTTCTCTTGTAAATACGAAGGGCTGAAAATTCTGAGTGCTCTTAAGTAAAATCCAATAATTGTTCCGGATTTTATTTTGCTGTTATTAGAATAGAAGTTTATTAGGTCAGTTTTATTAGTTGATTTTCAGTGGACACTAAGCTACAAGATCCAGTAAGTCAGTATCACAGGGATATATTAAAAATAGTATCATCAATATATTGAAAGTAAGTTTAATTGTTTAGGTAAAATATTTTGAAAAGGAGCAAATGCTAGAAATTCTAAGAAGACACATGCCATCACTTCACGAAGAGGCGATCCTACTGGCAATACAAATTTTTGTTTATAAAAATTGTTATTTAAATTGTTGGTTGGTTTTGTTTTTATGGAATATCAACCTCAGCAGATCATTTATTGCCAACTAAATTTTATTTATTTATTGCTGGTAATACCTTTTTACTTTCAACAATTTATTGTTGTTTTTTTTATATAAGTTTTGTGTCTAGTAATACTTTTTCTTTTCCAGTATCAAGATTCATTGGGATTTGTTTTTAAGGGCAGGGTCCCCAACTCCTACCCTTGTTATTTAACCCATAACTGGAGGGAAGGGACGGATTAATACCTTTCCCAAGGATACCAGTGCTTAAGTGAACTGAAATTCGAACTCGGATCACCGATTTCTCTTTCCGAGCCGATATTCATTGCACCACAATGTACATCCGTCACTAAATGCTTACAGCACCTGGTATTCCCAAGCGGTCACTGTTATTAAAGTGAAATAGCACTGATTGGTAATGAGACAGCAGATTTTTATTATTTTAGCTATGATATATTTTTAAACACACAACCCTGACAATTAGAGATTTGACTTGAAAACCTCACAACTTGAAAATTCTGAAAACTCTGCAATTTAACAATTAAAAAAAAAAAAAAAGAAAAAAAAAAAAAAGAGAATTGATATTTATAATTACCAAAAATAATAATTATATCACAAAATTAAACATTCACATATTTTTTCTCAACTCCGAGTTTTGTGCGATTATATCCAGTTATCGTAAAATTTATAATCAAGTCTCCTGCAAAATTGAGACAAGGTAAGAAAACATTTACTTATTATTAATGCTCTGTCTCTTGATCAGTCAGTTAAGTGTCATACGCGAAACACGCTTGGACGATCATGTCTCGAAAGAGACATGACTGACTGAGCAGAAGATTATCCCACAGTAGGTTGCCATTGCTTTCTGCAGTAGATTGGTTGCCAGCCAAGGCTATAGAACCCATAACTGGAAGGAAGAGATGAATTAATACCTTTCCCAAGGGTATTTGCACATAAGTGAATGCAATGAATTCAACTGGAATTTGAACTCGGCTCCCCGATTTCTCGTTCCGAGCCGATATCCACTGCACCATAACGCACATCTCTTGATATCAAGCACCAATTGCAAAGACTGCTTGCCTTAAAAATATCAATGCCCAGAAAATGCCTGGTTGATTTTTTTTTGGGGGGGGGGGGATGCAAAATAGGATCTGCGTTATTGTTATTAAAGAATAAATTATCAGATTTTACTTCTTCATTTGAAGCAAACAATTTATCCATTAAACTACATAAAAAAAAACATCCATCATTCATTTCTCCCCCAGAGAACTACAATGACGGAAACACCAATCATCACAGCAGTTAAAATTGCTGCACTGGTACCATAAAGATAAGTAAAAAATATGTGGTTGTCTTATATAGTCATGGCAAAATTGACCGTTTCCATAGAGGAAGCATTCGATATTCACTGACCAAACACTGAGCATTACTGCCAACTGAAATTTACAAAATATTTTTCTAAAAGTTTTTCAAGAAAAAAAGCTTCAAGTACCTGTTATTGCTCTTTTTACTATAAACTGGAGTTTCCTTTCAAACCATTTATCTTTAGTAATGTGGAAAGTAAACATCTTGATTATATCATTATTTTCCCTTCTAGTTACAGACATATCATATCGAAACATTGGTTCCCTGCACAATCACATTAAGATCAAACTTAAGAAATATCAAGCCTGATCAGTACTTGGATGGGAATATCATGAGCTGTAAGCTTAGATGTGTAGCTGATTTAATGGATAATGGCTCATAGTTGTTAACTGGAAAACAGAGTTTCAATTCCAATTGGTTTCACTATATGCACTTATTCGGAAATACACTTGGGAAAGGTATGAATTCATTTTCTCCCCTACCTATAGGTTAGTTAGAAATATTTGTGTAAATAAAACAATTATTTCAAAAACAAACAAAATTGTTACAACCTAAAAATATTTCCTGGCTTTAAATAAGCTGCAAAGAGTTAATAAACCATGGAGTACAAATCAATCAAACCTTCGAGTTACATGTGCTATCTATTTTAGTTGTTGCTGCTGTTGGAAGTCTTTAAGTGATATCGGGTAAAATTGTTTGTTAACTTGTAGTGCTCATCTATGGAGCAGCATTTCTCAACCTTTTTACCTTTGTGTAATCCTTAAAATAAATTACATGTCTCAAGTAACCTCTGCATAAAAAACAAAATTATATACCATATTTCTCTCATTTTATTATCATTTTAATTTAGATGGTAGATTAAGTATATATTTTTGAATAACTGATTTAAAGAAAAAATTAATACTTTGTCAAATTTTTCAACAATGTTAAATAAAATACATGTACGTTGTGGCGCAGTGGATGTTGGCTTGGAATAAGAAATCAGAGAGCTGAGTTCAAATTCCAGTTGAATTCCTTGCATTCACTTACACACAAATACCCTTGGGAAAGGTATTAATACATCTCTTCCCTTCAGTTATGGGTTAAATAACAGGACAGATTGGGTTCTATAGCCTTGGTCGACAACCAGTCTACTGCAGAAAGCAATGGCAACCTACTGCGGGATAATCTTCTGCCAGTCAGTCATGTCTCTTTCGAGACATGATCACCCAAGCATGTATCATAATAGGTTAGATAAGATGATATATTTTTTTCTCTTTTTTTTAATCATTTCACCCCAAGCAAGGTGGTATTGCTACTGATGCGCAGAGGGCTACATAAAAGAGTAAACGTTTAGACAGGAGGAAAGTGAAGAGAAAGACTGACCAGTTATAGGGGCTTTCAGAGAAGGATGGGAATACAAGGTGTGATGACAGTTGTGAAGGTAGAGAGAAAGGAAAAGAACAAGATATACAGGGTGATGTAGAAAGAACTGGAGTCAAGTAAATAAGAGATGGGAATTGACATTGCATTTAAATTCCTGGAGGTTGTAGACATCAGGAAAGCAAGAGTATGGAAGGGAGTTCCACAGGCAGGAAGTGCAAAAAAAATAAGCTCCTGGAGTAGAATTGTCGACTGCATTTGGTTGATCTAATTGTGAATGGGTAGGATCCAGTTGCCAAGAGTAAACTCCTGTGGCAGGGGCACCAGTGACTTAAGTTCTCAGAGCAGAAGCCATGAAAATATTTATAGAATAGACAGAGGGAAGCCACATCTCGGTGAGAAAGTGGCTGGAGTCGAGCCGCCAAGTCAGTAACTATCACATTACTGATTCTCCCTTGAAGCCTGTCAAGAACACTAAGATGAACAACGGGGGCACCTGACCATATAAGACAGCAGTATTCCATGCACGGACAGATGGTTGATTTATATATTACAATAAAGAATATATTGTGCATATTTAGTAATATTACATATATGATATTAAATAAAAAGTCAAAAGTGCATTAGCTTATCTCACTTGTTCTTCTTAGGGACCTTTTGCAGAACCTTAGGGTTCCAGGGAACCTTGGGTGAGAAACGCTGCTATAGAGCCTAATGAAGCATTACCTTTTTAAAAAGCTAAAGAATTTATTTACCTGAAACCATTTTTAATAATTGATCTGGCCAAATAATTATATATTGATGATGTAAAGCATCCATATGTGAGCTGAGATTTGACCAGGCTATTTAAGAACATAACTAGTTCTCAGATTAATAGCTTGATTTTGTAACCTCTTACAGTGTTGGATAAGAAAATACCCCAAGCAAATCCTGGGTTCAATTTCTTTGCTTAATTTCTTATAACCAATCCATACAGCAAGATACTTGAAGCATTTAAAATTAATAAATCTCAAATACTTTTAATAAGTCTAGAATTCCATATGCTGAATTTTTCTGATGATTCAGGTTACATACGCTAATTACTCTCATTCCACTTTCGGATCATAGTTTCTAATTTTGGAAAAGTCTATCTTAAATCCGAGATCCCATTTTGTTTTTTTAATTTTTTTATTAATCATTTCACCCCAAGCAAGGTGATAATGCCACTAAGATGTAATGGGTTACAGAGAGTAAGAAAGAATAAGACTTTAGTGAAGTGAAAGACAATAAAAGGAACGGGAATCAAGAAGACAGAAGATGGCAATTGACATTGAATTTTTGAAGATTGTTGATAGTAGAGAAGTGAGAAATCAAAATTGAGTTCCACAGGCAAGAATAGTTCAAAGAAAAACTATTAGAATAGTGCAGACAGTTGCATCTAGCTGGTTTGACAATAAAAGTATGAGACTTAGTTACCAATCTCATAGTGAGCAGTCCAAGCACCAAGAAGAAAACTCATCAAAACACTTGCCATGAAAAAATTTATAAAAAAAGACAAAGGGAGGCCATGTCACATTATTAAAAAAGTAAAAGTCAAGATGCCAGGTCAGGATCAGTTATATTACACTACAGAATCTTTTTTTTGAATTTTACCAAGATTTTCAACATATACAGGTGCGATGGATAAATTGTCATCTAAATTATGCAAAAATGAAAATAACACTGACAAAATTTACCAAAATTACACAAAAATATCTTGAAATACTAAAGAATAAATTTATTCAAAGTAAAAAAAAAAAAATTGTCATTTGTTTCAACCATAGCCTCCAGATGACTTCAGAATCTCCTGCAACTCTTCTGGGTGGTCTCTTTGTTTAAGTTGGTGAATGCTGCTATAATCTTTGCTTCAGTTCATCTTTGGTGTTACAAGGAGTTTTGTTGGTATTACACACACACACACACACACACATACATACATTTAAGGGGGTTGCAGTCTGGGGAGTTAGGTGGCCAAATGTAAAGGGTGATGTGGTTGCAGAAATGCAAGGGGTGATGCAGTCGCAGATGTGGTGGCATGGTGCAGAGTCCTTCCAGCAGCCCCCCTCTTGACCCAGTGTAGCACTACTTCTTCAAGGTACTTGATGTGGGCCTCTGTGTTAAGTCTGAGACCCTGTGGGAAGATCAACAGAGGCATAATGTTGCCATCACTAGTAATCACCCCAAACATGTTTGTAATCACCATCAAACTCATCCAACTCTTTCTGAATCCTCTACACTCTCCTCAGATTGAAACCCAAACATTCCGAAATGCTTGTATTGAAGCTTCCAGCATGAATTCAAAACAATACAGTATGTCATTTCTAAATTCATGGCAGAATGAATTGTGTTATAGTGCTCTTTTTCTCACAGAGTGCCCAACTGACCCTACTATATTGTGCAGAGACAAAATAAAAAATAAATGCACATGCACAAAATTAAAAATATAAAGTGGCGACAATTTATCAATCACCTCCTGAATAGTAGAGTACCAGAAAAGAAGTGTCAGCAATGCACGTACGAATAGCAGATTTATAAACGTGCATTCTGATGGGAAAACTTATCTGGCAAATATAGTGAATTCACTTTCCTATCATTAAATCTAGACTTTGTAATGAGTCAATCAATTAGTTCAATGATTTATTTCCAACATAAATTCACTGAGAATGAAGAAAAGTAATGTCTTTCAAAAGAGGAAGTGAAAAGCTAAAATCCTTTACAAGAAAATAAATCCAAAAAACTAGGCACCACTAACAGCACTTTTAACATCAATACAAAATTCATAATCCTAACACTCTACGAAATTTGTAAATACATTAGTCATCCCTGATACTAGGATCTTCACCATCATGTCCCAGACAATCAGAGATATGACAGGAAGAAAAATTATTATATAAATCAACACCAATTCAGATACCAGTCAGTCAGTCAGTTAAGTGCCATACGTGAAACATGCCTGGGCGATCATGTCTCGAAAGAGACATGACTGACTGGGCAGAAGATTATCCCACAGTAGGTTGCCATTGCTTTCTGCGGTAGACTGGTTGCCAGCCAAGGCTATAGAACCCAATCTGTCCTGTTATTTAACCCATAACTGGGAGGAAGAGATGGATTAATACCTTTCCCAAGGGTATTTGCACGTAAGTGAATGCAATGAATTCCACTGGAATTTGAACTCAGCTCCCCGATTTCTCGTTCTGAGCCGATATCCACTGCACCACAATGCACATCCGTCAGATACCAGTACTTATTCGATAAATGCTTTTACATTGTAAGCAATTAATGTCAGAGACATCAGATAATCTACAAGCCTGGATCTATGAACATAAAAGATTTACATTTAGACAACCATTCAAACTCTCATAATGCACAGGAACAAACTGGCCATAATTTGATTTCCTAAATGCCACCCAAATATAAAAAAAAAAAATACTAAAAAGAAAGAACTATTCATGTCAAAAGTACTTTCAGTGCCTACTAATAACAATATTACCAACATATGAAAAACATTACATCACCAACCTTTGAATTAATTCTTAAAAGAATCTAACGTATGTTTATAAAAAAACAAATGGTATGCATGTAAAACTTTCTCAAATCAACATGCAGAAAAACAACAATGTCTATTAGACACACAAACTCATGAATATACATCATCATATGAATCCCACATAGACAAACTAGAATTATTATACATGCATATAGCAATATTTCGAATGAGAAATCAGAGAAGAGAGTTCAAATCCCGGTTGAATTTGTTGTATTCACTTATGCCCAAATACCCTTGGAAAAGCTATTAATCTGGCTCTTATTTCCAGCTATGGGTTTAATAACAAGACAGATTTGGTTCTATAGCTATGGTTGGCAACCAGCCTACTGCAAAAACTAATGGCAACCTACTGCGGGAAAATCACTTACCCAGTAAGTAATGTCTCTTTCAAGACATTATCACCCAAGTGTGTATCATGTATGCCACTTAACTGACTAAAAGCAATAATTACATATTTTTAATTAGGCTTGGACTCCATTAATTTCTTTGAATTTCAGAATAGGGGCATTATGTCTTTCCTTGAAATCAGAAGGCCACAAATTATACTAACGTTAACAAGTTGAATGCATGGGAAACATGATTAAAAATGAAAATCAAATGAGTAAAAATGTGAGAATTTCTTTCTTCTCTTTTTCTATATCTCATTCTCTGATCAAGCTTTAATAAAAAAAGAAACTTGTTAGATGGACAAACATTTCCTACTTGCTTTTTATCTTATCAGTAATGGATTCTGGTCCATATTTAATCCCATCTCTGTATGTGTACTTAGGCAGAGTATTAAATATTATTAAAGACATATCTTGTGACTTTTCCAAATTATAAATAAACCTTCCTAGAAAAGGAATAAATTTTCCATCAGAAATTGTCCAAATTTCAGACGAGGAATGATCCCAAGTTTTTCAGTGTAATTTGGAGAGGTTGATTTATAAAATTAATCAGCACAAATAGTTTATTTTTTAACTATAAACTAAAAAGACAAATAACTCTCTCTCACCATGTACAAAAAAATATGAGTAAAATATATTAGTAAAGAAATTAGATAAAAAGGTACCAAAATTCTAGGCCTCTACAAAGCTATTAAATAACTTAGAAATGTTTTCATTTTTTTTATCTAATCCTAACAGAAAAGTCCTTTCTTTCCATAACATGTGCTAATAGAGATATATGTCATTTCAGCTTAAATGCACAAAAAAAAAAAAAAAAAAAAATGAAATGAAATGACTATTAAATAAAAAATTGACCTTTATAGTTCATCTAAAATTATGATATTCAAGTATCAAATATCAAAGTTTGGAATATAAAACACTCAATCCAATAAGAAGGTAATTATGTGGCCTAAAAATGAGGATTAATTACTTTCCTTTTTTACAAACATAACTGTTACAAGATATGTTAAGGACTTTTTTGTTTATTCTTAACTAGCAGTATAGCCCGGCGTTGCTCAGGTGTAATGAAAGCTTTAAAACTAATCCATGGTCTTTAAGCTCAGACTCAGCCTAAAGAATATTTGTGTGAATTTTGGTGAGAATCGGATAAAAATTGTAGATTTGTATAAAGGACATACAGACAAACAGACACACACAAACATCTTGCCTTTTATATATATATATATATATATATATAAAATTGACTTTCTGCAATGTTGTAAGAACTGCAACCTTGAAACTTCTGAATAACATTTATGTCTTTGTCTATGAGTGTATCAAATTTGATTAAAATCGGACCACTCCTTCTATAACCTGATTTTTTTTCGATTTTCATCAGGGGTACCTCGACACAAAACCTAGCTAAAAACACTTGCAGACACTTATAGTACAACTGTGCAAATTTTCAAGAAAATTGGTTCAGCCGTTTCGGAGTCTATAGGTAACGGGGACACACACACAAAGTTTCATTTATAAATAAGTTTAAATTTGATAATTTTTCAGTCAGGACTTTATAGCTAAAAGTAACACTTGACCTATAGAAGGCAAGGGAAAAGTTATTCTTTGCCGAAAGCCCCCAAACTGTATAACGCCAACATGAAAGGTCAACAAGTCATCATCATTCTGCGGCCTCGACTGAGATTCAGAATCTTGTCAGTAGCTGAATACTTGATGCTTCACTAGAGTTACCAAGGGTGTTTTTATCGTGACACCATCACTAGATTGGTTGCCTATCACGGCTTAAGAGAGGCCCATTCACCCTCAATGAGAGAAGGATATCCTGCGCCAGTTTCCCAACCTGGTATTTTTTATAACCTCGCAGTAAAAAAAGATATTATACATAAACTACTGCTTGAAGAAAAAAGTAATTTTTGAAAGGATTTGTTTTTATTATTAATCAAGAATCCCCAAAAATTTAAGAATTTAGGAAGGAAGATTAGAAAACAAAATATATATATATGATTTTATGCTCCTTACTATTGACACCATATAGCAAAAAAACGTGTGATAAAAATGAAGAAACTGGTTTTAAAGAATCAATGTAAGAAAGTAACACCTAATTCTTGAAATTTGGACAAAATCAAGATGAAAGTAATTCTGAAAAACATGCAGAGAATTAAGAAACATCGGATTGAGATCAGCAATCAAACTCTTGTCTACTGAATATTGCTTATTTTCAATGACTTACTTTTATATTTTAAAAATGCAGGAAATTATTTTTTGTTCATTTTAATCTAATAAAGTGTTGGTTAGTTGTTTTGTTTTTATGGCATATCAACACCTCGGCAGGTCATTTATTGCCAACTAAATTTTTATTTATTGCATTTAATACCTTTTTCTTTCAACAATTTGTTGTTGTTTTTATATAAGTTTTGTGTCTAGTAATACTTTTTTCTTTTTGAGAGTCAAGATTCATTGGGATTTGTTTTTAAGGACAGGGTCCCCAAGTCCTACCCTTGTTATTTAACCTATAACTGGAGGGAAGGGACCGATTAATACTTTTCCCAAGGGTACCAGTGCTTAAGTGAATGCAGGGTATTCAACTGGAATTCGAACTCAGCTCACCGATTTCTCTTTCCGAGCCGATATCCACTGCACCACAATGCACATCCGTCACTAAACACTTACAGCACCTGGTATTCCCAAGTGGTCACCCATCTAAGTACTGACCAGGCTCAACGTTGCTTAACTTTGGTGATCATTTTTATTCAACGTGATATGGCCGCAAGCTAATAAAGTAATTTTATCACACAGGAAAACATTTGTGGGTTTTGAAAGTAAAACTGATCACAAGACAAAAGAATATGCCAATCAAAATAAATTTCTTCTGCATTAAATCATTTTAGCCTTTTCAGATCTTACATTAACGGTCCAGAATTATTAAAATGCAAGATAATATTATTCTCTTACCAACAGAAACTTTCCCCAATAAAGTAAATTTTAGGTTTCAAAATTAAAGCCAAGCACAGACGGAGGTATGCATATAAAAGGTAGAAAAAAATTGTCAGAAAAAACAAAGAAATGGAACTGAAAAAAAAAAATGTTCAGCTGGCAAACATCAAAGCTTGTCTTTTTTTTTTTTTTTTTTACCCCCTTCTTCACGAATTTGTTTTTTGCTTTTATTTTTTCATAAAATATTACAAAGGCATTTTGGTATAGAGTAAGTGCCAATTCCATGTTACCCACCTCATTACCCATCCCACAATATTCAGAACTTAAGGGAGAGTTAATTTGAGTTTCATCCTTGCCTTGCCATCTTTCTTTCATCTCTTCTCAGTCTGACACATGCACTAAGACACGTTCTTTTATCAGAATATATCAGTATAACATGCATCTGAATAAATGTGCTAAGATACAGAAAGATGCACACACAAAAGAATGTATTTGACGACATCTAAGTTAATAACGTCCAAACAGTGTAATGGTTATTGGCAAAGTGGAATCCACAAACGTATTTCAAACCCTGACCAATTCCATTGCATTCACTTTCACATAAATACCCTTGAGAGAATCAAGAATACTTGTTCCCCCCCCCCAAGCTAAGGGTTAGATAGAGTAGACTGGTATTTCTCGCCTTGGATGGTAATCAGACTAGTTTTGTTTTGTAAATCAAAGCTAATATATAAAACATATTTCATTTATACATCTTTTTTCTTCAATATTCAAGACAAGCAAAATCTTTCAAATGAAAAAAAAATTGGTTGAAATTTCTTTCTTCATTCTACACATTAAGTAACTTTAACAGCTTGAAATTCAGGCTAAAATTGTTTGCTGTTTTTACTTATTTCACCACAAACAAGGTAATAAAGCCACTAAGTTGCTAAAGGTTACTGAGTGTGAAAGAATATAAGAAAGACAAAATCATTAAGAAGAAAGAACAATAAATGACGATTTACATTCAAACTATTGTCCTCATCTTTGTTGCTATTATGTTTCAGTGGAGGTACTTGTTAATGGGCAGAAATGCGCCGCTCTGGTGGATTGCAGGTGCTCACAGATGCTGATGAGCAAAGCTGTACGCCGTCGATGGAGGCAAAAGAAGATAAAGGTATTAACCATTGATGGAAGGACTTTAAAGTTTCGTGGGTACGGCAAAATCAAGTTGGGCATCGGACAGGCTCGTCCGGTGACTATTGAGACCTTGATCGGCGATAGGCAATTATTAGGATACGACCTTATTCTCGGGATCAATGCAATCAGGGAACTCGGTGGCATGCATTTAACCAGATTACGTGAAGTATGCTTTCCTGATGAAAAGTTAAACTTGTGTGCTGCCATCACTATTGATGAGCCTGATTTCAGGGTGACGTTTGACACCAACAATAAAGTATGGACTGCCTCATGGAAATGGACAAGTGATCATGCACCCAGTGAATTAAAAAATAAGGTACAAGAATACACAGTACCTTCTTATGCTCGGGATGCATACGTAAAAGAACTTTTGCTGTAGCAACAAAATGGATGGCTGGTACCATATCCCGAAAAGGAGCTTGGCCCACCCAAGGGTTTGATCCCTTTGATGGCAATTGTGCAGGAGCACAAGAAGATCCAGCCAGTGTTGGACTGTCAGGAATTAAATCAATTTGTAGAGACATTTACTGCAGATGCGGATGTGTGCGCAAAGAAACTTAGAGATTGGCAACGACAAGGAGCCAATGTATTGCTGTTGGACTTAAGGCCTACTTACAAGTTCATGTCAATAAGGCATTATGGCCCTTTCAGACTGTGGTTTTTAGAGGTCAGCAATTTTGTTTAACACGGCTGGGTTTTGGATTGAACGTGGCACATCTCATCATGAAAGCTATTATCGACACAGTAGTAAATCAAGATCAAATGATTAAGCACGCCATGTCAGCATATATTGACAATATTTTCATCAATAAAGAACTGGTTTCTGCAGTAACCATGCAGCAGCATCTCACTGATTATGGGCTTGTCTGTAAGGATCCAGAACGATTAAAAGACGGAGTCAAAGTTTTGGGCTTGCCGGTCTGGCGGGAGGATGGCACACTTCGATAGAAACAAGGAAATGAAGTCCCAGACATTCCACTGATAGTCACTCGTCAAAGCATCTTTTCACTTTGCGGGAAACTTGTGAGCCATTACCCTGTGTGTGGCTGGCACAGAGTGGCGACTGCATTTATAAAACAACAGGCAACTGTGGTGACCAACGGATGGGATGATGAAGTCAAGGATGTCTCTCTCTATTCCATGCTAATGAAAACAGTGGCCAAGGTACATGAGATGGAGCCCATAAGAGGAGACTGGTGTGTTGCTGGTAGAGAGATGAAGGTGTGGGTGGACACAAGTTTTGTGGCCACAGGAGTGGCATTAAAAGTAAATGGGAGCATTGTGGAGGATGCTAGTTGGTTGCGTCCAGTTGAAGATGCTAAGCATATAAATTTGGCCAAGCTCGATGCCGCAATAAAAGGTGTAAATCTGGCCATTCAATGGCAAGCTTCAGTGTTACATTTGGTTACAGATTCAACCTGTGTACATTTATGGATATCGGACACCCTAACCAGAAAGGCACAAGTGAACACAAAAGCTGCCGGTGAGTTGCTGGTAAGACGACGCTTGGAAACATTGTAAGCATTGACAGAGGAATATGCCTTGAGGATGAATGTCCTCTTTAAACCGTGCAGACTGCTTGACCCGAGTAGCACAGAGATGGTTAGATTCAAATTGACAGAGAAGAATCGCTGCCAAAAGGTTGCGCCATTGTGGAGAGTAGATTAAACAAAAACCAGGTGATCGATATACACCACCAAAGTGGCCACCCGGGTGTGAAAAGAACATTATATTTTGCCAGATCTGTTGCTCCATTAGTGTCTAGAAAACTTGTCGAATCTGTCGTCAGAACTTGCAAAGCCTGCCGGTCAATTGATCCTGCACCGGTGCGTTGGAAAAAGGGGACGTTAGGCGTCAAAGCAACTTGGAATAGATTGGCAATGGATATTACTCACTACAGAGGCAGTCATTTTCTAACACTTATTGACTGTGGGCTGTCTCGATTCATGATATGGCGACTGCTGCACCAACAGGACTCTGCTAGTGTTATTCATCAGCTGGAGGCCATTTTCTATGAGGGGGGCCCACCAGCTGCAATCTTGACAGGTAATGACACTGCATTCACTTGTCAAAATTTCAAGAAATTTTTAAACAGTTGGTGGGTACATTTGAGATTTAGATGTGCCTATGAACTGACTGGGAATGGAATCGTGGAACGTTGTCATAGGAGTATAAAAACTATCACAGCCAGAAAACAATGTTTGGTGTCAGAGGCGGTCTACTGGCACAATGTCACTCCCAAGGACAGTCTTTCAGCTTCCACAGCGCCGGCTGATATGTTGCATAGGTACCACGTTCATGTACAAAATATACCACACCCTCACATACACCACAAAACAGTCACAGAATGTACAAAGAAGAGGCCATTGTCTGGGTTAAAAACCCAAAAAGCAGATGCACAACCAAATTAAAAACAGGTTGCGTAACCCAGGTAATTAGTCCACAGTTGGTGCGGATTGATGGCACACCGCAACATGTAAAAAATTTACACTCATTTTTTAGGATCAGATCCATTGGCAAACTCTGATAGTGGCACAGAGGAGAGTGAACGATTTATATATTTAAAATCTAGTTCACCAGGTAATTCCTCTAGTACCAGCAGTTCAGAGACTAATGCCAGAGCACTCGATAACACTTCAGGCTGTAGTTCGTCCAAGAAAGAGACCTTCGTTGTTCCTCTTTGAAGAAGTACCTGATAGAAGAGACTTGCCTCAGGATGCAGCACCTGTGATGAGAAGATCAGGAGGGAGTGTAACAGTGACTTACCTCGACGACCCAAACAGGCCAGAGTTGGGTGTATGTTTTGTAAAGGAGTGTGGCAACGGTGAATTGGCGAGTGTTGATCAGATGAAGAATCGGACAGCACTTCGTGGTAAACAGAACTGGTATCACTTGTAGCCATTTATATTTACTGTGCTGAGCGCTCATTGGCTGAGTGGTAGCCAGGTCAAGTGCATAAAACGTGGTATGCTCATTTTGAGGGGGGTAGTCGTTATTTGAGCTGTTGTTCGCATGAAAATAGTGTTTCAGAGATTAAAACAAGACGTGTGAATTTGGCTTGCCTGTTTGGAATACTTTTCTGTGGTTGCTTTTTACCAACACATAATTTTTTTTCTTTTTGCAACAAGAAATCCATCATACATTCAATGGTAGCCAAAAATCCAGAGGATGAACATGATTCCCTAAGTCAACAAAGCAGGACATTATGAAAAACTCCGAATAATGATTATTAGAGGTTTATACAGTCATTTCTTTCCAATCTCTGGGAATGGCTGCTTCCCACACCCCACAAATTCATAGACAAATCATAAAGATGCTTGCTGATATTTCTTTGAAGCCAATAAAAATTAGCAATTCTTGGTGTTTCTCATACATTTTTTTTTTTTGCCGTGAAGATAGAAGGCTATAACCACTTGATTGTATCCCTTTAAACATTATTTCTATTTTGTGAACTTTTTATTTCATTACTGTCTTATATTTACCCTGTATTGTATTGTGTTCTTCCTCTTATTATTGAGAATTTTATGCTTAATATAGTGCCTGCTTTGTCTACAGGTCAGCACTTACATATGATGCACAAAGTGGAAATAAAATGAGATGATCAATCAGATTGTATCAGAATGCAAGTACATGGCTCAAAATGGGAGTAAGAAATGAAGGAATAGTAAAGTTGTTATTCACTAGAAGTTGTGTTAAAAAAATTATGGGTTTGAATTTAGTGGCAGTCATTATCAAGATGTGGTCACAAAGGAGGTGGTGGTGGCACTAGAGAATGGCAAAGTGAAATTTCTGTAGGATATTCTGATACAGAATTTATAGCTACAATAGACAAGATTTAATCCTGCTGAAAAAACAGAAAAAGACTTGTCACAAATCTTGTATTTGACATGTGAACTGAATTTGACAATAAAACAACAACTACAGTAATTTGAAGTATGAAATTCAGAAAGTTTAGGAAGAACTAGCAAAGAAAATAATTATAGTACCAATAATCATTGGAGCACTGGGGTGGTAAACAAAAAAACATGAGGAAAATCTAAAAGTTATTAGGTTGTAATTTGGAAATAGAACCATTACCGAAAAAGTTTGCATGCTTGGTACAGCAATCATACTATGAAAAGTATTGATACAGTTTGTCAATAAAAAGAGATGGATACTTTATTTTTTTTGATTTAAGGAATGTGATCAAAAACAAAAAAAAAAAACAAACTTAACCAACATTGTATGCTATGCAGAAACCAAATAAAAAAGTTGATCAAATGATATGCCTGGTTGTATTAATTCATTTATTTATTTTTAAATCTGCAAACAAATCTTTTAAATTGTCTGAATTTATTAGATAAAGCATTGCCAACATTAATTTTATTTATTTTCTTTCATCATATTTTTGTTGCTTGTTTACACCTAAAAATAGCAAATTATCTTATGTTATCCAAAAGTACTGTTGTCATCAACATTAATGCTGCTACTTTTTTTTTTCACTCTGATCAAAGTGGCTTAATTAGAGACGGTAGAACAAACACTGAGTATTGTAAGAATCAATTGGTCACATCAATCCATCATTCAGCATTTTTTATTTGGGAGAAGGAGGCTCAGCCACACTCCTACTTTTCATGATTTCACTCACAGATGAAGAGAGTAGATTCCATACCTAAGTTTGAGTTCTGGGCCGTCCTCCTCCTAAATGGTTGCCAGCCAAGACTAAAGAACCTAGTCTACCCTACTATTTTAGCCACAGCTGAGAAGAACAAAGACATGGATTCATGTTTCCCCAAGGACATTAGCACAAAGCAAATGCAAACTACCTCTGCAGGAATTTGAACTTAGCATGCAAATTTCATCCCCCATGTTGTTGACATTTTTACCATCCACACATCCATATAAATATTTTTTAAAAAAATGGCAAGAAAAACTGGTTAAGAAAAAAAATATAAGGAAGGATATAAAAATAGATTAATACATAAAACAATGAACCAGATTTTGACAGCTAACTTTATAATATCGTATCAACGGTTAAGATAAATATCACCTCTGCTTACTGAATGTTTTTAATCTTACAAGCCGTTCAGCTGCAAGGACAAACACTTTAACAAAGCCATAATTAGTGAAATGTATTTACTGAATAAAGTATGAAAAAATATTGTGTGTGTAAAACTGAATTGAATGTAAATAATAATTAGTGAAAAAATATAAGTTTTGCCTCAATTCTTTTCGTTTCTCTAATTACATATCATCTGTATTATGTTGATATGTAGATTAGACACATTTGGTTTGTTAACAAGGATTTAAGAATCTCTTACGAATAGTCAGTCATATTTCATTAATACTGTTAAACTATAAAAGAGTTTCCGATATACTTAAAATTATTACAGGAAAGAAATTCTGATGTTTTCCAGATTTAAAGGGAACATCAAATTTGAATACAAAATCCTTTTAATAAATTTTTCAGCATATTATCAAATATACTTTCTCTGATGACCCAAGTTTAAATATAAATTCAAGAAGAACACATTAAAATAAATTAAATGAAATCATATACCGTAGAGAAGCTCAGTGGAAATGTCATTGGCATTAGGAGCATTACACATTCAGCTCGCTTCAGGTGAGTTTCAATTACTTTTCAGTTATTTACTTCTACTTTCTCTCTGAATTTCTGGGATAAGGAGCCTACATTATTTACACTTAAACTATTGTCCTTATCTTTGTTGTTGTTATCACAACTTTTCGGCCATTGTAAGGATGCTGAGGATACCACGGACAGAACACATGAGCAACAACAAGGTTTTGGAGAGGTTAGACACAAGAAGGAAAACTGACACTTAACATCAGGAAAAGACAGCTGAAGTTTTGGGGACATGTAATGGGGAAAGAGGGCTTGAAGAACCAGTTGCTCGGATAAAGAGGAAGAGAGACAAGGGAAAGCAACACATGACATACTTGATGGATGGTGGAGCAAGTACTGAGTGCGATATCGAGAAGGGGTATTAAGATCAACAAGGGATAGGGAGATGTGGAAGGCCACAATCACCTACATCCTGAAGGGGCACAGCACGTAGAAGAAATAAATCTAAAAGACATGCCTGCATAGCTAATCAGTTTGACAAGAAATTATGTGGATATAAAATCGGAGATCAATTTTACATTATAGACAATTTATAAACTGATCCCTCACTTCGAGGTCATGCTAGTTTAAGACATTTACATTCTAGGTTTATAAGCTTGTCAGATCAGGGTTTGGGAGGGGGTAACAGGAGAAAGCGTGTTAAGAGTTACTAGTGATATAAAGATGTGGAAGGCCACGATCGCCTACATCCTGAAGGGACACAGCACAGAGAAGAATAAATAAATCTAAAAAACATGCCTGCATAGCTAATCAGTATTGAGAAGAGGTGGATTCATACCTAATAAAAATTTGACAATTAAGAAATTATAATGTGAATATAAAGTGGGGGATCAATTTTATATCATAAACAATATATAAACTGATCCCTCACTTTGTGGTCATGCAAGTTTCTACACATTCTAGATTTATGAGCTTGGCAGATCAGGGTTTGGGAGGGGCAACAGGAGAAAGCATGTTAAGAGTTACTAGTGATATAAAGATGTGGAAGGCCACGATCGCCTACATCCTGAAGGGACACAGCACAGAGAAGAATAAATAAATCTATCGGACATGCCTGCATAGCTAATCAGTATTGAGAAGAGGTGGATTCATACCTAATAAGAATTTGACAATTAAGAAATTATAATGTGAATATAAAGTGGGGGATCAATTCCAAATTATAATCAATATGTAAACTGATCCCTCACTTTGTGATCATGCTAGTTTCTACACATTCTAGATTTATGAGCTTGGCAGATCAGGGTTTGGGAGGGGCAACAGGAGAAAGCATGTTAAGAGTTACTAGTGATATGAAGATGTGGAAGGCCACGATCGCCTACATCCTGAAGGGACACAGCACAGAGAAGAATAAATAAATCTAAAAAACATGCCTGCATAGCTAATCAGTATTGAGAAGAGGTGGATTCATACCTAATAAAAATTTGACAATTAAGAAATTATAATGTGAATATAAAGTGGGGGATCAATTTTATATCATAAACAATATATAAACTGATCCCTCACTTTGTGGTCATGCTAGTTTCTACACATTCTAGATTTATGAGCTTGGCAGATCAGGGTTTGGGAGGGGCAACAGGAGAAAGCATGTTAAGAGTTACTAGTGATATAAAGATGTGGAAGGCCACGATCGCCTACATCCTGAAGGGACACAGCACAGAGAAGAATAAATAAATCTATCGGACATGCCTTCATAGCTAATCAGTATTGAGAAGAGGTGGATTCATACCTAATAAGAATTTGACAATTAAGAAATTATAATGTGAATATAAAGTGGGGGATCAATTCCAAATTATAATCAATATGTAAACTGATCCCTCACTTTGTGATCATGCTAGTTTCTACACATTCTAGATTTATGAGCTTGGCAGATCAGGGTTTGGGAGGGGCAACAGGAGAAAGCATGTTAAGAGTTACTAGTGATATGAAGATGTGGAAGGCCACGATCGCCTACATCCTGAAGGGACACAGCACAGAGAAGAATAAATAAATCTAAAAAACATGCCTGCATAGCTAATCAGTATTGAGAAGAGGTGGATTCATACCTAATAAAAATTTGACAATTAAGAAATTATAATGTGGATATAAAGTCAGGAATCAATCTTATATTATAAACAATATATAAACTGATCACTCACTTTGTGGTCATGCTAGATTTTAAACATTGACATTCTAGGTTTATGAGCTTGGCAGATCAAGGTTGGTGGGGGTAACAGGAGAAAGCATGTTAAGAGTTATTAGAGATATGAAGATGTGGAAGACCATGATCGCCTATGTCCTTTGACCTGTCTATTAATCTAGATAACTTTCAAGTGACCGAACCCTTTATTTCATCTACAGGTATAGACCGTCCTCATTCCACTGTCTTGGAATATATCTTATTTTTTTTTCTTTTTTAGTACTGCTCAGTTATAGCTTGCCATTTCTATTGTGTTTAAATCAAAGCTGCTCAGCCCAGGGATTGTGCTCACAATTAATGTGTCATCAAATACTTCAAAATTTAAAAAGATAGATGTTGTAAGAAACAAATCTAAACAAGACCTTTTATAATTTTGTTGTCAGTCTCATGACAGAATATGGTGATAGGATTGCTACAGAGGTGAGCACCTGACCAGTTGCCTCCATATATCTAGTTTGAAAGCCCATCAAACTATATCTTGGACAAGTAGACCTGGTAGTGCCCATCCCTCTCCAGGTCAAGCCACAACAGATATCCTCCAACTTAAATGCTCACCTCGGCCATGGACATGTGGAAGTAAATTCCATTAGTTGAATTCTCTACCTTATCAATTGACTTCAGTCTAGGGAGTCCTCCAGTTAGCAATGCTGTTTTATCACCATACTGGCTACATCAGTCAGCCATCAAGTGCCATACATCAGTTGGGTGATCATATACTGAAAGAGACATGACTGACTGGGCAGAAGATCTTCTCAAAGTAGGTTGCCAATTAAGGATATAGAACCCAATCTGTCCTGCTATTTAACCCATAACTGAAGAGAGAAAAGTTAGATTAATACCTTGGCGACATCAAAAGCTATAAAGCTTTTGACACCTACAAGAATATTCACCTGTCCTTTGACAGGCCTCATTTTTAATCCTACCAGGTGTCTAACTAACCATCTCATCAGAAAAGGCAGGTGATAAAACAGTTTTATCTCTGACAACTCAACCAAGTGACATGGTGCCAATAGCACATGTAGAGTGACTTCAAATAATTACATAATTTACAATCAATGAAGTTAAGCAATAAACAGTCAAACTAATACCTAGATGGGTAACTGCTTGGGAATACCAGATGACAATAGCACTTGTAGAGTGATCTCACAATATTTTATTTTTTAATCATTTCACCCCAAGTAAGGCAATAAAACCAAAGAGGTTACTGAGCGTTAAACAACCAGATAAAGAAAGAAATTTGTTGAAACTGGTGATCCAATTAAAAAATAATCAACTATGTTAATTAGAAAAGTTACTTTCCATTTAAAATTTGTAGGTACCTCCACAAAAATCAGAATACCTAAGGTATTTTTTATTCCAATAATTTGCTTGGTAAGTTAAATAATTTACATTTAATCGTAAGGCTTATGGCCACATCATATTGAACACTGGTTGTCATACTATCATTGAAGTGAAGCAATGTCAAGGCTGGTTAGTACACTTGGGAATACCAGGTGTTGTAAGCTTGGATGCATGGGTAGTGTAATAAATCTGAATTGGAAATCAGAGAGTCGAGTTCTAATTCCAATTGGGTTCATCATATTCACTTACAAGAAAATACCCTTCAAAATGATATGAATCCATCTTTTCTCCCTCCTGCATTGACTTAATTAGCTGGAATTATATCAGTAAAACCTCTCCCAAAATATTCTTACAATGTAAAAATGTTAACTGGCTTTAAATAACCTGAAAAAAAAAAAAAAAAACAATACAAAAACATTTAAATATAAAAGTGCAGCAACTCATTTGCTATTTTTTTTTTTTGTAATTATTTTCTACAAGATTTAATAACCATATTTAACCCTATTTAACAGAACATTTCCATATGACAGCAGATTATAGGATTAACAGAGATTAGCTTGATTCTTTAATAATTCTTATGAGAGAGAGGGAGAGGAGAAAGTGTGACTATACCTACATTTATCAATATGTGTGTATTTGAAAGACGAGGGACGGGGGGGGGGTGAATTGAAGAATGATATTTTCATTTTAAAATACATATGTGCGCGAACATACAAAGAAGTGCATAATCTTTCCACCCTCTATAGACAGGTCAATACCACCATCTAAACTTATTTATAAATGGAACTTTGTGTGTGTGTGTGTGTGTCTCTGTGTGTGTGTGTGCCTCCATTACCTATAGACTCCGAAACGGCTGAACCAATTTTCTTGAAAATTTACACAGTTGTACTATAAGCATCTGCGAGAGTTCTTAGCTAGGTTTTGTGTCGAGGTACCCCCAATAAATATCGAAAATCAATAATCGAAAAAACCAGGTTATAGAAGGAGTGGTCCGATTTTAATCAAATTTGATACACTCACAGACAAAGACATAAAAAAAATGATATTCAGAAGTTTCAAGGTTGCAGTTCTTACAATAGTGCAGAAAAATCGATAGTATATATATATATAAAAAGGCGAGATGTTTGTGTGTGTGTGTCTATTTATCTGCCTGCATGTCTATTTTTTTCAGCCCTTTTATTTTAGTTTTTGCTTTGGGTTTGGCACTAATTAGGTATAATTGTAGTTCTTAGTTTCAGCCATGATACCATTTACTCAGATGACTTATTTAGCCTTCAAAATTCAGTTTACGACAAAAAAAACTTATTTGATATAGATACCTGGAAATCAAAATTTGACTTACATCCTTTCATTTTTCTTTCAGTCTATGGTTTCGCTTTAACTGGAAACAACTATTGCTTTTTAGTCTTTCGTGCTAACGTCCAAAGAGTCTGAGCTCCAGGATCATGGATTAGTTTTAATGCTTTCATTACACCCGAGCAACGCTGGGTTATACTGCTAGTCTAAAAATAAGAGAAATGTAAACAGATGTGATATATAAGCAGACTATACACACATGTACACACATATATTGTCTATAGTTTCTATAAAAATGTGTACACAAACTATTCTAAGGACAACACTTTTGAAACATGCTTTCCATGCAGGGAGAGCAATAAATTAAGTGAAGAAGATTTTTTTTTAAAAAGTGTGTTTCAGACACTAAATAAAAATAATGAAAAAAAAAAAAAGATCACTAAAATGGACACAACTAGCACATGAAATAAACTATTCTATATCAAATACAATATCATTAATTGGTTATACACCTGATCTACCCTACTTCAAAGAATGAGATATTCCAATGTTTATGATAATATTAACTTATTCCACATTCAATGCATTTTTTTTTTCAGTTTAGCTTTATTTGAATATTTTTAATATTAACTGAAAAAAAAAACAATTATTTTAGATTGCAAAATATCATGTGACAATAGATTATTTAATTGTATAGAACACACATTGATTTCAGATAATTGGTGGACCATACATAATTTTGAAGGGTACTATCTTAGTTGATCAGAAACAAGAATGTAGAGTAACAAATTTTGTGATATTTTATAAGCACATTACAATTTCAAATTAATTAGTGATCATTTTTTCACAGTACAGGTAAACCAATAATGAGACAAACTACTAACAAAAAAAAAGAAAAAAAAACTGATAAAATACTTAACTTTTGATCGAGTTCACAAGAATAATTATCAGATCAGAACCTGTCGTTTCACTAAATGGCAAGACATTCAAATTTTAAATCCCAAAATTTTCCTATTGAAAATAATAGATTAATTAGAAATTATACTTCAGTTAAATACAAAAGATACAAAAATGGTTTAAAATGGCTTATACTCTTTTCTTGTTTTTTTTTTTTTGGGGGGGGGGGGGGCTGCTAAACAGAAAGGAAAATTTGACCTTGCAATAAAATGCCCATTTCAATTTTGTTCAAATTGTCTGTGTGTGCGTGTGTGTGTATATATATATATATATATATATATATATACACACACACACACACACACACTAACTTAATGACAGACCAAAACACAGGGTGTCCATAAAGTTTGTGTGCACTTTAAAAAATTTATAACTTTTTTTTGTATTTCCGATAGAAATAATATCTATCACAAATACAAATAAAGTTAAAAAAAATTTTAAAGTGCACACAAACATTATGGACACCCTGTATATTTCAACAAAATTGAAGAGGAAAAAAAAAACAACTTTGAAAATGATTTAATTTATTTCTGAAAATTTTAATCAAACTTTATAATTACCTAATTTTTTTTTTAAGTTTAAAAATTTAACTTTTTTTTAAACTTTGATCTTATTTCTAAGCCTAGGTTAGGTGTTGCGGAGACAGAGTGTAAAGCGAGTGTATTACTGCAATGTCATAATTTCCACTTGTGTATACATTAAATGGCATAAGCACATGTAAGTCACTTATGCACAGCACAGACATATGCATATGCAATATATAGGCACTTGCAACATCACACACACAGTGAATGATGGACAGAGAATCATCCCTTCATTTTTATTATAGATTTATTAAAAACCATCAGTCAGCTAAGTGCCATACGTGATACGCACTTTGGGCAGTCATGTCTCTTTCAAGATATGACTGACTGGGTAGAAGATTATCCAGCAGTAGGTTGCTATTGCTTTCTGCAGTAGACTGGTTGCCGACCAAGGCTATAGAACCTAATCTGTCCTATTATTTAACTCACACTCCACCCACGTCTATTGAACAGGTGAAGAGGCTCATCCCTTGTTTAGGATGTGGTCTCCAGCTTTCTCTTTTCCAATCTTTTCACTCCTACGTAGCCCCCTGCACTTCAGTGGCGTTACCGCCTTGCTCAGGGTGATACGATTTAAAAAAAATAAAAAAATAAAATATATATATATATATATATATATATATATATATATATATAAATAAATAAAAATAACTGGAGGGAAGAGATGGATTAATACCTTTCCCAAGGGTATTTGTGCATAAGTGAATGCAAGGAATTCAGATGGAATTCGAAATCGGCCACCCTGATTTGTCGTTCCGACTCGATATCCATTGCACCACAACACACATCCAAAAATTTCACCAAACATAGTGCATGAAAACCATCACTTTGCCATTTTTTTTAATCTTTATGAAAAAATCATTAGCATTGACTTTGAGACATCTTTTATTTAAGATTTTTATCTGATTAGTTGGCCATCTATTAATATTCTTAACAGCCAGAGAACAATTGTTTCCAAAATACTCATCACCATCAATAAGATCAAATGCTGCTATTGTTATTTTTAATAGTCATTTAGTATCAAATTTATTGGCGTCATTATAAGTAAGAGAACTTCATACTGCCAGGGACGAAAGAGTTTAATTTGCTCTGAGGCAATTTCAAACAATTTTTTTAAATAAATTTTTCAATATATTGTCTGATATTTTTTTCTCTAAAATTTCTAAAATGAGAAGTTGTCATTTACTTTCAGACTAATATCTCCATCTTTGTATTATCACAAAAAGTATTTCGGTACTGCACCTTTCAGCCTTCTTCAGGTGTTTGACTGCATTTCCAGTATTATTACAATTGTTTCCAAGATACTTATCACGATCATGAAGACCTAATTTTTTTTCAGACTAAAAATATTTTTGGAAGTTGCTTAGCATCAAAATATTTTTTTAAAAGTTGCTTAGCACTGAATTTATTTTAATACAATTTCAAGTTAAAAAAAAATTGAACTTTTGTAAGTTTTTGATCCTTGTTGGGTTAGGGTTATTTAATGTTGAATTTCTTATTTGGCATCCAGTAAGCATGAAATTTAATAGTAATGACCAATCAAACCAGTATAAATAAACATTACCAAACTCCAAGAGGACTAAAATGGTTGGTTGTTGGATTTTAATACATATCAACCCTTGTGTTATTTAGTATAAAATTTTGTATAGGGCACTAAGTGAGAATCAAATTCAGCAGTAATGGTCAACTACACTAGCCTCATTCACCATTACTTCATACTTGGATGTGTGTATGTGTGTATATATATATATATATATATATATATATAAAAACACACACAGACAGAGAGAGGGTGCGATGGATGTATTGGCATCTAAATTACACAAAAAGGAAAATACTGACATCTCATTTTAACAGATATATTTACCAAAATTACACAAAAATATTTTGAAATACTAGAGTGTAAATGTTTTTTTTAAAAATTCACTTGCCATTGGTTTCAACCAAAGCCTCTAGATGGCTTCAGAATCTCCTGCAACTCTTCTGGATGGTCTCCTTGTTAGTGAATGCTGCCATAATCCTTGACTTCAGTTCATCTTTGGTATTACAAGGAGTTTTGTTGGTCTTTCATTCAACTGTGCTCCACACACAGTAATCAAGGGTGTTGCAGTCTGACAGCCATGACTGGATTCTCTTGCTTGTGCAGTATGGTGCAGAGTCCTGTTGCCAGACATAGGATCTTCCAGCAGCCACCCTCTTGACCTAACATAGCACTATCTCCTTAATGCACTTGCTGTAGCTCTGCGTGCTGAGTCTGAGGCTGTTTTGGAAGATGAATGGAGACATAATGTCGCCATCACTAGTCATCACTCCAAACACCTTCGTAATCACCATTAGACTCATCCAGCTCTTTCCAAATCCTCTTCACTGTCTTCATATTGACACCCAAACATTCTGAAAGAGTTTCCAGCATGAATGCCAAAGAGTACAGCATGTCATTTCCAAATTTCTAGCAGGGAGAATTGTGGTGCACTTTTTCTTACAGACAATGCTCAACAGACCCTACTATGCTGTGCAGTTGACAAAATCAAAAACGAAATAACAGGTATGCCCAGGACCTAAAAATATATAACGGCAACAATTTACCTATCGCACCTTTTGTGTGTTTGTGTGTTTATAAACTAGCATAGTACCTTTCAAAAATGACAGGATTATTTATGAATGGATCAATACTTCTGTCGAGAATCAATGTGTTCTTTCCTAGTTGTCTGCCTCATCGTAAAAGATGAATGCACTGAAAAATTGCACACATCAAATTTTTAGAAACAGACATCAAATATCAGAATTTTTTTTTTTTTTAATTTTCATAAAAACAGTCTATATGTTGTTTTCCTATATTAAAAACCAAAAGGTACATCTAATTACAAAAAAATCTTTTTTCAATATAAGTTTTTTTTTTTTTTAGGACAGTAATATTTGATAGAATTTATACAATTAAAAATAAATTTTAAATTTATAAGAAAAAAAGTTTGTATTATTTTGCTAAAAGAGAAAGACAAGACAATGAAACCACAACACCAAATACACATTAAGAAATAACAAAAAAAACCTTGAGTGTGTGTGAGAAAATGTGATCTGATGGATGGAGAAGTGCCACAAAGGAGAACAAGGAAATTAAATGTCTTGTTGCCAGAAAGTTCTACCAATAACTTACCATCCCAGATGCCATGTCTCCCCTTGTTGCACCGTACGTGCTACCAATGTTTCTTGAGCCAAGCTAAAATAAATCAGGAATCCTTTAATTGATTATAACTGAGCAGAAAGAAGAAATATGAGTTTCTTCGAGTTTTTGTTTTTTTTCTCTCCTTCTGTTGAGGACAGAGGAGTATATTCAAAGTGATATCATTTTCAATATGAAAGTTCAGTTACTCAAGCAAAATTTAAAGCACTTTGCTCACAGCAAAGATATTGTAAAAGATTTTGACAAGAGTCATTACTGCTAAAAGAATTTTTCAAATAATTGTATTTTTCTTTTTCATTATTCACTGTAACCTTTCAAGCTAATCTACAGAGGAAAAATGTCTAGCATGGCACAGTGAACCAACATTCTTAACAGGAGGCTTAACAATAGATTCAGTATAATTTTTCCACTTCATGTCAGCAGAAAATTTTAGTATAAGAAGGCGCAATGAGCCAATCTCCTGAAGATAGATTCAGTAAAGGAAAATTGTCTAGCATTGCACAGTGAACCAACTTTCTTAACAGCAGATCTACTACTAAGGGATTCAATTTAAATACTAATCAAGATGCAAGGAAACCTATTAACTCTTCATCTGTTATGGCTTTTCAACACCTATTAATTTTTACATTCTGTTAAGCTTTTTTTGGGAAGACAATACAAGAACAAAGAGAAGCAATTAAGATGAAATTAAATGGTGAAATCTTATCCATATCAACTGCATGTCAACATTTAAAGTAAAAAAAAAAAAATTAAAAAGTTTCAGTCTTAAAGAAGGTAAAGTAAATGCTTTCATTTGAAATTAACAGCATGTTAAAATAAATAAGAATTAAAAGAAACAATAATTTCATCAGCCAATAAGATAGTCATCTTCTGTATTCAAAATTGAAAAATTATGTGAAGTGTAAAGAAAAAAAAACATTCCCAAAGATGAACATGATAAACATGAAAGAATTTTCTTCGGCATCTGTGTCAAGGAATTGCAATCAATTTTTTTTTTGTTTTAACTATACATGAATCTAAACATCTGTTAAAGATGCCAAGTTCCTCTGTCTCGGTATTGTATTTTATTTTCGAAACTGTCTGTACAAAATAAACATCATTTCCAGAAAGTAAGTGTTAAAAAAAAAAAAAAAAAAAAAAAAGCATTTGTATAGAATTTAACTGAAGCAAAGAAACAAAAAAAAAAAACTAATACATTTTCTGACCCTTGACTCAGGGAGTAATAACTGCAATCCTGTCATTTTTTAAAAGAAATTTGGGATATAATAAGAAAACTTTTGAAATTTGTAAAAAGAAACATTTGATAAAATTGTGGTGGAGTTCAAAATCCAATAAAACAAAAAAACAAAAAAAATTCTGATTTGTCATTGGAGATCAGAGGAAAGTAGTTGGGAGGACAGCTTTTCAGCTTCCTTTTGCAATGCTATATTGCATATAACACACACACACACACACACACACACACACACACACACACACACACACAGTGAGTTCTGTTTGGATGAGCAATGTATGTACACATCAACTACCCTTGTAACATCCTGAACTTTCTAATAGAGTATAAAAAGCCTATTTTATCCAAATAACTGTTGCCGACTGCCTAATGGTTGCATAGGAACACATGAAACATTCAGTTGCCAAGTCACCAAAAAGATTTTTTTGCAAAATATCAAGGCTTTGCCAGTTAATATGGTATTGAGCTGTCTTTTTCCGATGTACTTCTGTAGAACTCTCCATTAGGAGTTGCATATATATATTTCAGTTTGATTGGTATGACAATCGTCAGACAAACGTTTGTAAAAAAAAAAAAAACCAGGGTCACAAACCCACACCAATCCAACTGAATATGTTAGCTCTATTACTGACATTGAGCACTTTCAAATAAGTACTGCGCATATATATATATACATACACACACACACACACACATTTCACATATCTATATATATATATATATATATATATTTCATATATATATACACATACATTTCACACACAAATATATATATATATATATATATATATATATACACACACACAGCATTTCCCTTTTCTTTTATCTTTAGGTGTCAAAAGATGATATAACAATACTATATCTGGTGTCAATGACAACATATATTTAGGCTAATTTTCCAGAATATTCTGAAATTTTCTAAAGCTTTTGAAAATAGGTACATTCTTTTTTGTTTTTATTTCTTCTTTAAATTTTTTCTTTTTTTTTTTTTAATGAGGCTGATGATCGCTACAAGCTTTTGTTGAATTTAACCAAAACAAGATACCATTGTAAAACTTATTTTCACTTTTAAACAAATTTGGCTTTTTAAACCAGACAAACTTTTTACAGACATGCAACAATTTTTTTGTTGTTATTAAATATATTTCTCTTCATGTTTGCATATCTTTTCAGCCCACCAGCTAATTTGCATACTCTTGAACAAACGTGACACAAAATTTGTATTTAATGTCATTTTGTAATTGGTCGGTGCTCTGATATAACCATTTTGCATATCTCTCATTTTACTCAAGCAAAGACTACCATGAACATTGCAAGTGTGATCACACTTGTCTTCTATATGATCTGGAAGTTCCATATCATAACCTTTTTGAAGATTTCAGCTTTTATTTTGCTATCTGAAAATAATCTTTCCATTATGAAACTTATACTAGATGGAGTTAATCAGGGATTTAGTTTGCTATATAAATTTGTTGGAAAAAAAAAAAAAAAAATCTAAATTAAAAAAAATAAAAAGGTTCAAACAAATAAAATTTTTATATATATAATCTGCAAACAGATCTGTTTCGCTGTATCACAGCTCATCACTATGGTTAGACTCCGATTGCTTTTAACCCAGGATTGAAACCTGACCACAGACTACAACCTCCATCTCATAGATGATAAAATAATAACAAATCTAATTTTCTCAACAATTTTCTTTAAATTGCTTGTATAATTTGTTTTTCGGTGTGTGGTTGAAAAGGAGTATGTGTATTTTTTTTTTCTTTCTTTGAAATGATCCTTTTTAGTTTTTGTAAGCAGGGAGAAAATATAGATGTTGAGTCAAGGATATTTTTGATTGTGGTATGTCACTGTCTTTTGTTTAACGACACTTTTCAATGTAAATCAGGTGCCATGCATAAGACCAATGTGTTCAATAATGTCATTGTAGGTCATTCTAAGTAACTTGTGAATCTTCTATGGCATACTTTTGGGTTATAAAAGGAATCAGATTTCCTTTTTCTATATTTGAAGGGACACATTTCATTGCGAGATTTTTTTTAATCGACTCTGGGCGAGTAAAGCAAACTTTAATCACCCAATTAAGTTTTTAACTGAGTCAATCAGGCGAGTGAAATCTTAAAAATTATATATATATATATATATATATATATATATATATATATGGAAGATCAACTACATATGCTAGCATGGTTTTAAACTTGGTTTCATCAGGCAATTTGCAAAATAAATTGCCTGACGAAATAGTAAAGATTGGAACCAAGGTAATGTAAGCAGTAATTTTATTACCTAAATATCTAAATGCTCTTCATGTTGAGTCTTCACCTTCCTTCAAACATGTATGAAGCACTTAATACATCTGTTTACTGGTCTAATTTAATTCTGATGTATAACTGTTTTATTTATATATATATATATATATATATATATATATATATATATGTATGCATCATTCATTCAGCAATGAATTAGAACAGTATCAGCTATCGGGCGTGTATAATGATAATATACACGCTAAAAAGTTTGCCGCCTCCTACTGAGCGCCCGTAGCTCAGAGGTAGAATCACCGACCAACACCAATTTGGCCGGGTTTCAATCCTGGGTAAAAGGCAATCAGATGTCTAACCATACTGATGAGCTGTGATACAGCAAAACAGATCTGTCTGCAGATGACACTATATATATATATATATATATATATATAGAGAGAGAGAGAGAGAGAGAGAGAGACAGAGACACACACACACAGGGTGTCCCTAAAGTCTGGACATCTCATTAACTATATTTTGTTTATATTTTTTTTTTTTTTTTAAACCATAACAGATTAAACATGTTTTGTTGAAAGAAACAACTGATTTATTTTTCTCGGATATACTTAAGGAGAAGGTGTACTCAATGAAAATCACAGATACAATACATTTGATTAAATGCATAAAGAGTGAATGTACTAAAATTGTTAATGACAATATGGAGTTATTGGATCAAGTTCACATGAATCTTGAAAAGCATAACAACCTTTGCATCTTTTGCATCACAAATGATGGAAATCATATTGAAGATGTTATTTGTTAGTATTCCAATTCAATAAAATGTTGAAAATTTAATTTCTTAACAATATGCATTTTTGACTTTGGGAAAATATATTCATATATGTATATATTTGGGAAAATTTGGGAAATATATTCATATATGTATATATTCATGGCCTTGAGTACTTAATCTATCGTTGCGTAAGTGCCTCCATCATTAAATATTAGGTTAACTGTTTCTGTGATACCCCAATTCTGATAGTGTGTGTGTGAAGTTTCCAAAATATGAAGCAAATCAAAAATGAGGTCTGGGGTGGTGAGAATATCTCAGCACATCAGAGAGAGAAAAGAGAAAAAGAGAAAAAAATATTTCACATTTTCCCCCCACCAACCATTTTTCACCAATCAAATTGAGGAGGAGCAATTTTCAACACAAAAGCATCTCCTTCCCACCACTGCCAACAACTTCTTTACTTCTCCTTTTAAGAACATTCCAATAGTTCACCAAATAAGGCTCTAAGCTGGGACAGAACCAGAAATAAAAGGTAAACAGGAATTAAAAAAAAGAAAGGAAAAAAAAGAAAGAGACAAAAGATGATTCACCAACAATGTTCTAACACACCCAAGAACTTGCAAACAGACCAATTATCAAAAATGCTAAACAGAAAAAAAAAAAAAAAAATTGGCATAATGAGAAGCCAATGATAATTGTTTTCAGCTTTCTTCTCCATCATTGGTTGGTTTCACTCAGGTATTCCTTTTAGTCATTTTTTCCTCTCCACCCCATGCACGATTTGGGACCTTGAATTGAAAAGAAATTAGTTTCCTAACTTTAGCAGATGAAATGATATCAAAAAGATAACATCAAAATACTCAATTCTTTGGACAAATTCCTGATAATGAATCACAAAGTTACCAGGTGTGTTGGATTCGCTAAGATTATGAAAAAGCATTTTTCATCTAAGAATTTGTAATGGAATATCTCTCCCAATTCTA
The DNA here is from genome assembly GCA_037127315.1 of Ascarosepion bandense. NCBI lineage: Eukaryota > Metazoa > Mollusca > Cephalopoda > Sepiida > Sepiidae > Ascarosepion > Ascarosepion bandense. Next base: position 1,974,013 of record JBBBDQ010001566.1, on the reverse strand, counting down.
AAGACATTGCAGAATTCTTATGAATTATCTTCATCTCGGGAAGGTTTATTTCTTTCCATTTTTTTCTCTTAAATGTTTCTTAACCATCAGAAGCCACTAACTTTCTTTGAGAACAGAAGCAAAACTTTTCATCTTTTCAAACATTTAACTGTACCAATAGGTGCTTTTGTTTGTTTTTACTAAATTATGTTTAGACAATAATAACAACATACAGAAAATTAAAGTTTATATTTATTCTGGAAATTTATTTTCAGAAATAAAAAAACAATTATTACCATAACTTTAAATTTAGAATTCTTTCTTTAAACTACATGAAAAATTTATATTTATTTCTGAAGATTATATTGGGAAAAAAAAATCAAATAAAAGGAAGAGTATGTTTGTATATAATGTGTTAAAACTCAGCAGATAAGCATGTCGTGTAATGATTAGCAGCTTAAAAAATGTAAATCAGTGAGAGTCGAGTTCAAATTTAGTACAGCTCAGTTACTGCTCCCTGTTTCAAAGTGATAACAAAAACAAATACTCTACTTGTTAATCAGTTAAATGCCATACGTGATGCACGCTTTGGGCGATCATGTCTCTTTTGGGACATGACTGACTGAGCAGAAAATTATCCCGCACTAGGTTGTCATTGCTTTCTGCAGTAAACTAGTTGCTAGCCAAGGCTATAGAACCCAATCTGTCCTATTATTTAACCCATAAATGGAGGGAAGAGATGTATTAATACCTTTCCCCAAAGGTATTTGTGCGTAAGTGAATGCCATGAATTCAACTGGAATTCGAAGTCGGCTCCCCAATTTGTTGTTCCGAGTCGATATCCACTGCACCACAACGCACATCTACCTCTGCTTGTACATAATACAAATTATGCTAATTTCTCATCCCAGAAATTCAGGAAAAAAGCTGATCAAGTGATATTAACAAAAATGATGAGGATATTAGTCTGAATGTAAATAATGTAAATAATTCTAACTCCTCGTCCCAGAAATTCAGACAGAAACTGACCAAGTAATATTGTCAATGATGAGGATATTAGTCAGAATGTAAATAATGCCAACTCCTTGTCCGAATAATTCAGACAGAAGCACACATCCCACTTTTCTCAAAAGGCAAGATTTTCATTCATTGATCTGTTTTTTTTACAACTTATCAACCTTTCACAGTTAAAACCAAAAAATATTTTTAGGTTGTAAGAAATTTTTGGAAATAATGTTTTACTGATACAAGTCTTACTAATTAATCCATAGGTGAGGAGAAAAAGTAGATTCATACCTTTCCCAAGGGTATTTGTACATAAATATAATGAACCTGACTGGAATTTGAACTTAGCTCTTAAATTTTCAATACAAAGCCATTACACCACTCAGTATTCCAACATGGTCATCTATCTAGGTATTAACCATGATGGGCATTGCTTAACTGCAGTAATTGTACAAGAACATGATATGGCCTTTAGTGATAATAGCACAGAAGAATTACTTGGTCTTTTGAATAACTGAGGATACATGCTTATTAAAATTTTGAAAATTAAAAGATCCCTCATTCACAGTCATTAGTCAATCTGGATAAACCACAGGGAGTTTCAAACTAAACATTTAATCTACAGGGCTAGATTGTTCTAGTTCTATTGTTCATGTCTTAGAATATCTTGTTCTTTTTTTATTTTTGAGTCAACTTCTGTGCGTTATGTAATGCCCCAAAAGGCGGGGTTTTAAGGTATTTTTTTTTTTAATGTTCGGTTATAGTGAAAAGGTTGATTCAGTCAGATTTTAATGAACATTTTTGTTTTTATTCTTTTAGATTTTAGTAAGCTGAAAATATCTTCTAGTTTTGTATTCAAAAATGTTTTGCTGAGAATAATTTTTTTCCTTCAAAAATGTGTTATGGTAATAATTTTTTCTTCAAAACTGTATTGTTGGTAATATTCTTCCTTCAAAAATGTATAGATTTCTATAAAAGTCTATTTTTATACATAGATTTCTATAAAAGTCTATTTTTATACATAGATTTCTATAAAAGTCTATTTTTATACATAGATTTCTATAAAAGTCTATTTTTATACATAGATTTCTATAAAAGTCTATTTTTATACATAGATTTCTATAAAAGTCTATTTTTATACATAGATTTCTATAAAAGTCTATTTTTATACATAGATTTCTATAAAAGTCTATTTTTATACATAGATTTCTATAAAAGTCTATTTTTATACATAGATTTCTATAAAAGTCTATTTTTATACATAGATTTCTATAAAAGTCTATTTTTATACATAGATTTCTATAAAAGTCTATTTTTATACATAGATTTCTATAAAAGTCTATTTTTATACATAGATTTCTATAAAAGTCTATTTTTATACATAGATTTCTATAAAAGTCTATTTTTATACATAGATTTCTATAAAAGTCTATTTTTATACATAGATTTCTATAAAAGTCTATTTTTATACATAGATTTCTATAAAAGTCTATTTTTATACATAGATTTCTATAAAAGTCTATTTTTATACATAGATTTCTATAAAAGTCTATTTTTATACATAGATTTCTATAAAAGTCTATTTTTATACATAGATTTCTATAAAAGTCTATTTTTATACATAGATTTCTATAAAAGTCTATTTTTATACATAGATTTCTATAAAAGTCTATTTTTATACATAGATTTCTATAAAAGTCTATTTTTATACATAGATTTCTATAAAAGTCTATTTTTATACATAGATTTCTATAAAAGTCTATTTTTATACATAGATTTCTATAAAAGTCTATTTTTATACATAGATTTCTATAAAAGTCTATTTTTATACATAGATTTCTATAAAAGTCTATTTTTATACATAGATTTCTATAAAAGTCTATTTTTATACATAGATTTCTATAAAAGTCTATTTTTATACTTTCATAGTATTTTGACCCCAGTTTGGGGGTTAACTATTTGCCCATAGCTGGGACCTTAACAGGTGCTACCACTCCAGGTCAGTGTGGACCTGAGAGCAACAGCAATTAAGAGGTGGTTCCATGCTCCTCACAGCCTCCCAATCAGAGGCCTTGCTGCCAGATGCAGTTTATTGTCTTGCCCAGAACCTGTTTTTTTTTTTTTGTACTACTGAATTATTCCCAGTTCCATTTACGTTGAATCTAAGTCGGTACTATCCAACTAAAGATGGGCACCCTGGCATAGTGTAATGGTTAGCAAGCTTATCTCACTAGAATCATTACAACTGAGTAGTGAGTTCGATTCTCACTGGGTGTCTCATACTTTTGGCCTTGTGCCACATCTAAGCTGTGCTTAGAAAATCGCTTGGGCACCTCGAGTTGGTATAATGGTTAGCAATCTTGTCTCGCTAGAAACATTACAATTGAGTAGTGAGTTCGATCCTCACTGGGTGTCTCATACTTTTGGCCTTGTGCCACATCTAAGCTGCACCTAGAAAAATCAACTATCCGCTCAGAGATTGAACTCAAGATGCTATCAAGTTCACAAAAATAAACCCCCATAGAATAAATGAAGGATTCCGTTTAAAATTCCCTGATGATTGTTTATATCAACAAACATCTGGAAAAAGCCAGAAGACAGAACCATTAAAAACAATAAGTTTTTAAATAAGGATTGGCTGTACCTTTTCTATAAATACCTTCATGATAATTGCTCTGAGTACTCCACCAAAACCAAATTCATGCAAATGGCCTCATCAAACTCAAAGGGACATCAAGGGGAGAGAAAGGGAATAGAGAAAGATGATGATCCTAATGTCTGGATGCAAGCTGGTGCCAATGACGAATTGTTCTGATGAACTGTCCTCCAGGTACCTAGATTTTATAAATTTAAGTGTACAAGATTGGTGGCAACATCTCATCTTACAGTTGAAATGCTTAGATGCAACTATAAGTTCTATGTTAACACTTTCTTCTCACACACTTTTCACTTGTGGAACTCTCTTCCAACTCCATGCTTTCCAATCAACTTTGATCTTCAAAAATTCAAATGCAATACCAATCCACTATCTTATGTCTTCTTAATTCCTATTTTTTCATTGCTCTCTCTCTCTCCTTAATGTTTTCTTTTTCTTGTATTCTCTCACACTTAGTAACTACTTGTGTCTTAGTGGCTTTATAGCCTTGCTTCAGGGGAAATGATTAAAACAAGAAAAAAAAAATTTCGGCCATGCTGTAAATGTAAATGTAAGTGACAATAATTCCTCCTCCGAGAAATTCAAAGTCATTTTCTACATTGCTCAACACTGTCTCCATTTCTCAAATAATCCATGAAGTTACATTTTTTTTGTTGGCATTGAGAGTTTTCATAGATCCTCTCTCTCATGCTTTCCTACATCCACCCCACTCTCATCAGTACTCTTCCCTCCCCTACTCTCTTCCTGACACCCCCTGCAACCTCTCACTCCTCAACATTCCTCCTCGTCCACCCCACTCATCAGTACTCTCTTCCCTCCTCTACTCTCTTCCTGACACCCCCTGCAACCTCTCACTCCTCAACATTCCTCCTTGTCCACCCCACTCTCATCAGTACTCTCTTCCCTCCTCTACTCTCTTCCTGACACCCCCTGCAACCTCTCACTCCTCAACATTCCTCCTCGTCCACCCCACTCTCATCAGTACTCTCTTCCCTCCCCTACTCTTCCTGACACCCCCTGCAACCTCTCACTCCTCAACATTCCTCCTCGTCCACCCCACTCTCATCAGTACTCTCTTCCCTCTCCTACTCTCTTTCTGACACCCCCTGCAACCTCTCATGCCTCAACATTCCTTCTATGTAACCCCCTGCACAACAGTGGCAGTAAAATGCCTTGCTTGGGGCGACATGATTATAAAAAAAAAAAAAATAGGTTGCTGGCTGACATCCAAGATGTACTGTTAATGAGCTCCAACTGTCTTTCTATTTATCCATATCTGGTGAGGAGAAAGGAAGAGTTGAATTCCATGCCTTTCAAAAGTATTAAGTGAATATAAACTGTTCCCAGCTGGAGTTTGAAACCTGTTTGCCAATTCTATTCATTATGTCATCAACCATTAATCCACATACACAGGATTTATTAAATACCTTAAAAATTGAATTCCCTCCAATTACTTCTCTAATGAGGAAACGACTTCTGACAGATGGAGGGAGTATGCTGAGTATCCTTTGGCAAGGTTACAATTTTTTTTTTTTTCATCACTGCCCACTGACTATACTACTCCAAATTTCTTCTGTGATTATATTTCTGCACTAAAAAGATAAAATAATTTTTTACGTTTTTTTTTTTCCTTATTACTTTCAGTTTTATTTTAACTAAGAATTAAGATATAGGGCTGCACTGAGTAAGCTTTGAATGCATCGAAAGACAAAACAGGAATTAAAGCAAGTGTTACAGAATAAAACTATTAAATGAAAACAGTATTGCTTACAATTATTTGCCATCAGAAGACATGGCAAATGGCTTCTTTTGTTTACTATTAAAAGACAAAGCAAACATTTTTTTCATTACTAGAAGACACTGATTTTTACCAAAATACTATAAAAATGGATTGAAAATCAGAACAAAATCATGTACATAATTAGATAAAAAAAGCTCAAATGTTATATGCACACCTGTTGAGATTTTTTTTTAATAACTTTGAGAAAATTTTCATTAAAAAAAAAAAAAAAAAAAAAAAAGAGAAAAAAATTTATAGAAAATCTACAAATAAAAATGTTATTCACAACAAAAATATGAAAGGGGTTCTTCTTCTATGTGCCCTGTCCCTTCAGGACGTAGGCGATCATGGATCTCCACGTCTCCCTATCCCTTGTGGCTCTTAGTATGTTTGCTCCTGTTGCTCCTGGCAACCCCCGTTCCGTCATCCACCTGATCAGACCGTGCAAATATGTTATCCGCTGCCTTCCTCTGTCTCTCCTTCCTTCTATCTGTCCAGTCAGTATCAGGTTCTCCAGGCTCTCCTTCCTCATTGCATGTCCCAGGAACTTCAGTTGTCTCTTCCTGATGCTTAGCATCAATTTCCTTTTTGTTGCCATTCTTTCTAACACTTCATCGTTGCTTGTATGCTCAGTCCACGATATCCGTAGCATCCTTCTGTAGAACCATATTTCGGCCGCTTCTAGTTTTGTCCTTATTTTCGATGATATTGTCCAGCATTCACAGCCTTCACAGCCACCTAACTAAAAAGATGAGGGGGAATTTGATGGTTTGTTATTTGGTCAAATTTCATAAAGTAGGACAGACCAAGAATTTTTCAGCAACCTCTGTAATAAGAGAAGCTGTTTTTTTTGTTTCTTTGTTTGTTTTTTTTATAGAGAAAGGTTTGTTTTTTTTGTTTTTTCTTTTAAACAATAATAGTTTTCCTTTCAGTTAAATTTGTCATTACCCTAAATAGTTTTCATTTCTGTTAGATTGTCTGTTTATGTAGCAGTATTTTCCTGGCCACTGGTTCCTTAATTCATCATTCTTTCAGCAGTAAGACTTTTTGCTATTTTGTTCCCCCAAAAAGATTTTGAGAGTCAGTGCTAATGTTTCATGCTAATGGTGAAAGTCAAGCAGGGAAGAGTCATTTGGCAGTCATCTCATTCTTATTACAGAAACATACTTGATCAGCAAATGCAATAATAAAGAAAATTTTATGCTCTATATCACCCAGAAGTTAAGTTTTGTGTATAGCTGACAATACAAGGTAATTCTCTCAAAAAGTCGGGGAGAAGCAATAAACATACTAAAACTGAGTGAGCAGTAACATTTATAAGAGGCTGCTGAAAAGTTTCCAACCTGAATCTGCTTGAAATCTGACCAAAATGTAAGATTCCACTTTCTTGAAGGGCTTCCTAATCAGGAAAAAAAAACTTTTCAGCACGTCCACACAAGATGAATTAGGATGAAATACAGATCAAAATCCAACAATGATAAGACAAAGAACAAATGAGAAACGTTTATAAACCTATCACATTTCGCTTTCATTAAAGTAAAATCAGCCAGGAGCTAAAAAAAAAACAAAAACAAAAAAAAAAACACACACAACTATATATAAACCAGTACAAAATTCCCAACATGCTTTTTTTAAAATTGGTAACTGTATACTGATTTCAGTTATAAAATATTTTCCCACTGAAAAAATAACTAGTCTCAAAACTTTTTAGCTTGTAGGTCAGATACACACAAAAAAAAAAAAAAAAAAAAAAAAAAAAAAAAATTAATAAAATTTATAAAATTGTTTCATCTATATTTATTTTTGGTAACCAGGATGGTGTGATTCAGAACATACCAAAATCTGACAATTACAGAAAAAAATAGAAAATGCCTCCAATTACAAATATATAATCAAGTGAAAATTTCAAGTATTAGCAAATTGACCGAATAATGAATTATAGATGAGAAAAGCAAAACAATTCGTTTCAAGTTTATTAAATATTTTTCTTCTTTCTTGTCAAAGTCAGAACACTATAATCACTTGACTGTATTTGTTTTGCATTTGAACACAATTCATACTTTGTGAATTTTTGGACTGTCTTTCATTTTAATGTGCAGGCATATATATATATATATATATATATATATATATAAACAAACCTCCTCTTAAAAATCATTGTCTACCCATTTAAAAAGATCTACGGTCCCACAATGTATCTTACCAAGACAAAATTAAAAAGTGACATATCTACATCCAAGCCATCATGCCCACTTCCATAACCTAAATATTAAAATATTTGTAAATCGCCTGAAGATACCACACATGGTAAAAACCTAGGCTGCGTAATAACTAGTTTTCAAATGGAAAATATTCAAAAGTTCTACAATATAATTGTATTGGACACTTTAATACAAATGTGCACTGGTCTAATCTTATTATGACCAGACACTAAGTAATTAAACAATCAACATATATATATTATTGTAATTTTGCTATTACAATTGTGTGTGTGTGTGTGTGTGTGTATATTTTTTTTTATCATATCACCCCGAGCAAGGCAGTAACACCACTGATGTGCAGGGGGCTACGTAAGAGTGAAAAGATTGGAAAAGAGAAGGCCAAAAACCACATCCTAAACAGGAAACAAGGGATGATCCTCATCACCCATTCAATAGACGTGGGTGGAGTGTGAACCGGGCAATAGTTTAGTCTATCTACTCCAATTGAGAAAAAAAAAAAAAAGAGTAAAAGATTGGAAAAGAGAAGGCCGGAAACCATATATATATATATATATATATATATATATATATATAGATGTGTGTGTGTGTGTGTGTGTGTAATTAAAACGAAATATGTTCCATGTGTGAGAGAGATATTAAAAACAACAAAAACGTTTTAACTGGTTCTGAATTTAAATGTGATGTTTCTACCAAAACACTGGCATGGTAAAAAATTCAAGTTTGTCAGTTATAATTTGCACTTGTTTCGAAAAGTAAGAATATGAGATCTGATAACTTCAATAGATTTAGAGAACATCTGGCCCTGATGTACGTTTTGATGCAAAAAAATAAGATAAAAAAAATTTTTTTTTTTAAAACTTGAGTTGGTCAACCAGATGAGTCACTTGAACTTTTCTTGATTTCTTGAATACAACTAGACATATTCGTGACTTCGGGTTTACTAATCAAATATTCTTTTACAAATGCAAGTATACAGTTCTCTTCTCACTTTCTCATCAAGAACTCCACGTTATTTTCTGATTTTTTCTTGCTCATTTTCTTTTGCATTGTAACGAGGAGTAACAAGATTCTAAAAACAAGTACAAAAATACAAATATTTACCAATAATAAATACAGTAGAATGCTGTACCATACAAATGCCAACAATTCTAAATTATATGGCAAAAAAAAAATTCACTTGTATGAAATTCTCCCATTTGGCACATTTGCCAGAGTTTGGTTAGCCATCTTTGATTTATATAATGATAAAGATTACAAGCTTTAGAGAAGCAAGAAGAATCTCAGTTCAATCCATACTGCTGGTATAAAATTCATAATACTGCTTTTAGATAATAAATTTTTTTTAAATCCAGAGAAAATTTTGGCTATTATATTTCCACAAATTGTTTTTTTTTGAATATCAGAACAATATATTTTGGACGTTTATTAGCACTTTGACATTCTTCATAATCATCAAACTCATGACATGCCAACCAGATTCAACTAATGTTTCTCTTTCCTGTCAGTTATAAACCAACATGACTTTGTTCCAAGCATATTTCACCAGATTGCATTAAAAAAAAAAAAATCACCATTGCGTGAGCATTCTTAAAAAAACAATAAAATCAGTTATTGCAAATCACCTGAAGACACTACATGGTAGAAACCTAGGTCGTGTAATAACTGGTTTACAAATGAAGAATATTTAAAAGTTCTACAAAATAATTGTATTGAACACTTTCTTATACAAATATGCACTGGTCTAATTCTGTTATGCCCAAAAGCTAAGTAATTAAACAATCAATATATATAAAATAAATATCCTATAAATATATTATACACATGGATAAAAATATAATTCAGGTGTTTATAGTAGCCTAACATTATAAGACTTAACATCCATGAACATCGAATGAACTTAATTTAAAATCTCAAACAGTTCATAATATGTATCTGATAATTGCATAATGCATGAAACTCAAGAATCATGTCATCAACATAGGATATTTTATTTATATATATATATATATATATATATATATATATATATATAAATATATATAAAATATCCTATGTTATAAGATCACAACAAAAGTAGCCATTTTGTTTCAACACTATCTGTGTCTTATCAAGTGATGAAGTTTATTTAATAAGACACTTATAGTGTCAAAACAAAATGGCTACTTTTGTAGTGATAACATTTATGTTATGGCTACTTTTGTAGTGATAACATATTTATGTTATAAATTCTAAAATATTATTCGCTTTACTTTGTATTGAGTACTTTTTTCAGAATAGCGTTTCTTTGGATACAGAATTTTATTCCATCCATACCTACCCTAAAGTATATATATATATATATATATATACACACACACACACACACACACATTGTGCAAAAAGCAAGACAGGCAGACAATATGAATAAAGGTAAAAGGAAAGCTTTTTCTTGACCAACACATACCGGAACCTGATGTAAATATAAGCATTTTATTTGGCAAATAGAAACAAAGTGAAAAAGAAATATAAAATTTTCAAAATTTTTAATTTAACAACCCTCTAAAATAATCTGAAAGCTATCTAAGTGAAGGTTAAATTAAATTCAAAATTTTTAATATTTAAATTTTATATTTTACCTCCACTTGTATAGGCAGAATGATTTGGTAAAAAAAAAAAAAAAAAAAATTTTCTTTCGTTATTATTACATATAAACACGTCAAAAAAAAAAAAAAAAAAAAAGGTATAATCTGCAAAAACCAAATTATGACCCTAACTAGAAAATCCTTCTCAGACAATCAAAGATGAAATGCTACTTACCTCTCCACTTACGAGGTACTTCCCATCTCCTGAGAAAGAGACTGATGTGATGGTTTTCTTTGAAGTGTTGAAAATGTGAGATTGTTTGTTTCGACGTGGATGGAATATGATGATGACACATCTGAAACATAACCACAAAATGAAAAGTTAAAATTTTATCAAAGAGAGAATCAAATATTTCCAATATGTATTTTTTTTTTTGTGTAACTATCAGTTTTATTCAATTGAAAGTGTTATGATTTACACTATTTACATTGTCCAGACTGTTATCCTCATTTTCATTATATTTATTTCAGTCATTGTAAGCTACGACCCACTTCAGATGATATACCCTTAAATTTTGAACCGGACCCTTTATATAGTCCAGCGGGATAGATTGTTCTAGTTCTACATGACATGCCTTTTTAGGATATCTCAATTTCAGTTAACTCTCTTGAGTAACTCAATTCTTCTTCAGGTGATATACAATGGAATTTTCAACCAAACCTTTTATATAGTCTACTGGAGTAGATTGTTCTAGTTCTACATGACATGCCTTTACTGATTATTTCAGTTTCAGTTATTTTGTTTTAGTAATTTAACTCTCCAAGTTTTTGTTTACCTCTGTTGTGGTGATTTAAGCGCAGCTTAGATATGAAACAAGGCCAAAATTATGAGGCACTCACTACTCAATTGTAAGGATTCTACCGAGACAAGCTTGCTAAACATTACACCAAATTGAAGTGCCCAATCACTCAAATCTCCATTTTTTTTTTTTGTTCACCTCTGTTGTGGCCAGGTATTAAACTCAGAACTCTTTGGATCTAGTCACTGGGTTATTTCAATTGACACTTTCATCCACTGGATCATGTGTCCTTGGGGACGTGGCATGTGGAACAACATTCAACGCCCGTAACGCTCAAACGTACAAACAACGCCCGTAACGCTCAAACGTACAAACAACGCCCGTAACGCTCAAACGTACAAACAACGCCCGTAACGCACAAACAACGCCCGTAACGCAACAAACCCAACGCCCTAAACGTACAAACAACGCCCGTAACGCACAAACGCCCGTAACAAACAAACAACGCCCGTAACGCACAAACAACGCCCGTAACGCAAACAAACAACGCCCGTAACGCACAAACAACGCCCGTAACGCACAAACAACGCCCGTAACGCACAAACAACGCCCGTAACGCACAAACAACGCCCGTAACGCACAAACAACGCCCGTAACGCACAAACAACGCCCGTAACGCTCAAACAACGCCCGTAACGCTCAAACAACGCCCGTAACGCTCAAACAACGCCCGTAACGCTCAAACAACGCCCGTAACGCTCAAACAACGCCCGTAACACTCAAACAACGCCCGTAACGCTCAAACAACGCCCGTAACGCTCAAACGTCAAACAACGCCCGTAACGCTCAAACAACGCCCGTAACGCTCAAACGTACAAACAACGCCCGTAACGCTCAAACGAACAAACAACGCCCGAACGCACAAACAAGCCCTAACAAACAAACAACGCCCGTAACGCTCAAACAACGCCCGTAACGCACAAACAACGCCCGTAACGCACAAACAACGCCCGTAACGCACAAACAACGCCCGTAACGCACAAACAACGCCCGTAACGCACAAACAACGCCCGTAACGCACAAACAACGCCCGTAACGCTCAAACAACGCCCGTAACGCTCAAACAACGCCCGTAACGCTCAAACAACGCCCGTAACGCTCAAACAACGCCCGTAACGCTCAAACAACGCCCGTAACGCTCAAACAACGCCCGTAACGCTCAAACAACGCCCGTAACGCTCAAACGTAAAAACAAACAACGCCCGTCACGCTCAAACAACACTCGTCACGCTCAAACGTACAAACAACGCCCGTCACGCTCAAACGTACAAACAACGCCCGTCACGCTCAAACGTACAAACAACGCCCGTCACGCTCAAACGTACAAACAACGCCCGTCACGCTCAAACGTACAAACAACGCCCGTAACGCTCAAACGTACAAACAACGCCCGTAACGCTCAAACGTACAAACAACGCCCGTAACGCTCAAACGTACAAACAACGCCCGTAACGCTCAAACGTACAAACAACGCCCGTAACGCTCAAACGTACAAACAACGCCCGTAACGCTCAAACGTACAAACAACGCCCGTAACGCTCAAAAAACGTAATGAAAAAGATGAGGGCAACATTAGTGTAAATAGTTACAATACCTCATCCCAGAAATATACATGGAAGTTGAAAGTGTTCTAGTTGTTCAGAATTTTGATCAAGAAGGAGATAGAATTAAAATCTGATTCATAACATTTCAAAACACTGAACATATCACTCACCTTTATATATTGTTTTAAATTGGAAGCCATCAAAAAATAAAACAGATATTTAATTGCATTTCTATGATAACAAATGTAACAAGTTTATTTATGTTTAAATTTCTAGAATGAGAAGTTGTCATTATTTACAGGGCCAACAGCAATAAGAGGGCAGTAGTTTTTTTGCTTAAATCATTTCATCCAAAGCAAGGCAACAATGTCACTAAGACGTATGGGGTTACTGGGAGTGGAAGACAATGAGAAGACTTTATTGGGGAGAAAGGACAATAAAAGAACAGGGTCCAGGAAGACGGAATATTGCAATAATGCCACTAAGATGCAAGGGTTACTGGGAGTGGAAGAGAATGAGAAGACTTTGGGGAGAAAGGACAATAAAAGAACAGGGTTCAGGAAAACAGAAGATGGGAATTGTTATTGCATTTAAATTTTTGCAGATTGTTAGTCACTAAGAAGCAAGAAATTAGAAGTGAGTTCTACAGTCAAAATATGTGAGAAAAACTGTTGAACAAATGATTTTTAAAAAAAATTGAGATATACCTATACATGAACAGCAGAACAAGAACAATCTATCCTCCTAGATTAAATTAATAGCTTAGTTCAAAACTCCATGGAGATTATCTGGATTAACAAACACATGCAGAATGTTGGCGGACACAATGGCGGAAATGGCGTTCGAACTGTAAAGGAGGTGAGTTTAATGTATAGGTAAGAACAAAACTTAAGCAAAACTACCCCACCCATATACTCTACAACTCCACCCATTTCAAAGCAATGGGGAGGTACAGCTTCAGTGTATCAATCCTCAGGGTCAAGGCTGACATCTTTTCAGCCATTGAAAATACATGACTGATTCTAACTGGAAGGTTTTTAACCCAGAATCTGTGATTTTCAATTTACATTAAAAAAAAAAAAACAAAAAAAAAAAAAAAACTGATTTTCAATATTATATTTTACACAAAAAAAAATTTAAAAAATAAAAAACAATAAAAATTATAATAGATTAAATAAATCACTATTTCAGTTGTGTTTTCTTATCAACACACGACAAAGAGACATTACATGCAACAACAACATTATTGAGATAGCTAACATGTAGTCTTATGACTAAATTAAATTTACTTTTTAATGGCACAGCATTCAGCAAAAATGCAGACTACAAAGATACTTATACCATTTTAATGCTATGTACCTTCATGATGTGCATTGTGATTTGTGATTTATGATTGTTACTGCAATATTTCGTAAAAGTTAAGCTAAAATATTTAACAATAAAAAAAAGAAAAGGTTTTGTTTCAAACTTCTGGAAGGTCAAAACGAAACATGCACATGAATCAAACCAGGAAATATAGCAACTAAAAAGGTATAACTGATTAAAAAAAGATGAAGTTGTAAAGAATCCTAAGAGCATTGTTTTTCTTTCAGAGCTACTTTATTTTTATAAAGTATCTTTACAGTACAAGACGATAACATATACAATGTCAGAAGCAGAGTTGGACATGATTAGTTAAAACCCCTACTTAAATAGACCGATTTTCTGTTTCAGGTGTTAGGGAATTTTGAGTTCCCCCCCCACGAGTTTTCCGTATACAAGCCCCCGTCTCCACACGTTTTCCGTATACAAGCCCCCATCTCCACACGTTTTCCGTATACAAGCCCCCGTCTCCACACGTTTTCCGTATATACAAGCCCCCGTCTCCACACGTTTTCCGTATATACAAGCCCCCGCCTCCACACGTTTTCCGTAAACAAGCCCCCTTTAAACCCCACCACCCATATTTTCAGTATAAGTTTGTTTTTGCTTTATTATAATACTTAACAAGAAAGTGTAATAATATATAAATGTTATTGAAACAAGAAAATATGAGCTCCATTCGTTGCATATTAGTGCCTCTTTTGGTAATTATAAGTCATCTCCCTCTAACCCTGTAAGTTACTTGTTCACAACTGCTGTAACCGGGTATTGAACTCGCAACTCTTTGGGTCAATTCACAGGAACTAACTAATGTCTAGAAATTTTGAACCAAACCTTTTCTTTTGGTTCAAACTTCCTAGCACCTGAAGAAGGCCAGAGCGTACAACAGCCGAAACATCATACAAATGACAACAAAGATGAGGACAATGGTCCGAGTAATGTAAATACTGTTACAATTGTAGTGTTTAGGGAGGTTACCTCACAAGAGTCAATTCCACAAAGCAGCAGGCCTTGAGGAAAAAGCTACCTAAGTGAAACTCCTATTTGGAATAAGGAATCAGTGTCCTTTAAGTAAATGTAGCAATAAAAAATAGTAAATCAAATAAATCAAAAATGTGTCATTGTAAACTTTACATACTGGTGAAAGATTAATTATGTATAAATGTCAATAATATAAATAATAACAAAACAAAAAGAAAGCAAGCCTACTAGTAGCCATCGAAGACAAAACCCTAAATACTAATTCAGCCAGGACAAAGATACAAGAAATTCAACTGGAATTCAAACTCGACTCCTCGATTTGTTGTTCCGAGTCGATATCCATTGAATCACAAGGTCAAATGTCGCCCATTAGCACTTTTGGAATGCTTGTACATAGAGAATGTAAGCATCACCATGATGAAATGGCCTCCCATCTGCGTTGGTGCCTATGTATGAACCTGAAATCGACAAGAAATGATACTACCACAAACTAGGGGTGATCAAAAATGATCCAGTCAAGATCTTGTTTGAGATTTCAACATCAGTCCCATATTGAGAAAATCAGAAAGCCTAGTAGACCATCCTTTTAGAAGTCTGTGTTGCTTGGCATTGTAAATGTTCTGTAAAAGTTGTTGTCTGTTTGTGGTTGTACGACATTATAGAGAACATCCCTAATGCAAGATCTCTGGACGAATGTTTGTTTTGTGGCGCATCAACCCATCTTGTATCATTTAATGCCAAATCAAATTATTAAAAATCGAACAAAAAGTTAAGAACAATTTTAAGAGATTTGTATATTTAACACACACACACACACACATATATAACAGACATATATTTAGACAAATTCATACATTTAACAAATTCATGTATTTAGCACATTTTAAATTAATAAAATATTTTATAAAAATATATATATTTAAATTTGGCTGTTTAGATTTTATGGCATACCAACCACCACAGGTTATCTGAAGCTAAATCCAGCCTACGTACATTATATGTGTATAGATTTCATATACACTCTGGACGAAAGTGAAAAGTCATGCAAAAGAAAGTTTAGTAATATTAATAATAGCATATTTGAAAACATGTTGGACACTGAGATGAGTATAAAAAGATTGAAGAGACCTGTTATCACTTCATCTCTAGTCATTCACAAGTTACTAATTATGTAAACATTCAAGGAGTGAAGAAGAAAATAATTTATGAAATTTATAAATTTTATTGCTGATTTCAAGACAAATATCGAATAAGCCAGTTACAATCAACAATAGTGAGGATTTCATGAGAAACAAAGCATAAAACTATTAGAAATGTATACAGTATTGTCAATGTTGCAATTATCACAAGTAACAAGATTCAACATCATGTGAAAATTAGAATAGCACTCCAACAGTCAGTCAGTTAAGCACCATATGTGATACACGCTTGGGCGATCATGTCTCTTTCGAGACATGAATGACTGGGCAGAAGATTATTTCACAGTAGGTTGCCATTGCTTTCTGCGGTAGACTGGTTGCCATCCAAGGCTATAGAAACCAGTCTGTCTTGTTATTTAACCCATAACTGGAGGGAAGTGATGGATGAATACCTTTCCCAAGAGTATTTGCGCATAAGTGAATGCAAGGAACAGTAAATAAAAAAAATTCTCTTTGCCAAAAATGGTGACTTCATACTTTTCTTCTGCAGTTTTATTTAGTAATTAATAGGTCGGTTGTTTTTGTTCAGGGGCATATCAACATCTCTATGGGTTATTTAATATCAAAGCTTAAATATTTTGTATACAATTTTATTTTCGAGAAAATAATGATTTTATTGATTAATCTACAGCTGGTGGAGGAAGTGGTGGACTCATACCTTTCCCAAGGGTATTTATGCATAAGAGAATATAATGAACCCAACCGGAATTAGAATTCAGCTCCCCAATTGGCAATTCCAAGACATTATCCGTTACACCAGGAGTCAGTAATCTGTGGCACATGAACCAATTTCCAATGAGATGCAAATTGTGTAAAACTCAAACTAATAACTTCTCTTAGGCATTTATCAATATTTCTTTGGCATTCAAGCTGAGCATTTACAGGGCTCACATAATAGCACTATGCTAATGGTGACAGGTATCTCTCAATATACTTTTAATTAATACATTAAAATTTTTAAATAATACTTAATTACAGTATTTATATTATTCGGACTATTGTCCTCATCTTTGTTGCCATTTGTACGATGTTTCGGCCGTTGTATGCTCCGGCCTTCTCCAGGTGCTAGGAATTTCGAACCGAACCCTTTATCACAATCACTAGTGTATATTCCTAGCACCCGAAGAAGGCCAGAGCATACAATGGCTGAAACATCATAGAAATGGCAACAAAGATGAGGATAATAGTCCGAATAATGTAAATACTACATCATCTCAGAAATATAAGCAAATACTTACACATTAGTTGCACTAATCGAGGGATTCCTGTACATAAGAATTAGAAAAATTCTTCCACTGTAACATAATTAAGAAAAAAAAAGTTTTTGCATAATAAACCAGCACACACTCTAAATTAGACTGGCGGACATGGAAACTTAAAGTGTCCTCTTGTAATTTTATTCAAGCTAATAGGGACATGAGACCATCACTTGCACAACTGTGTGTATGGGGGAGAGAGAGAGAGAGAGAAAAAAGTGTCAAGCAGACATAATCTAAGCATTTATTCCACAAAGTACACAACAAGAAGTGTATTTATTTTCATGGCTTTTCCTCGTATAATATATGAATAACTTTCTAAATCTAATAATTTTTTGTTAGACTTAGAATTTAAAATTTGTAATAAAAATAAAGTGAATCTAATAGTCGATTAATAATGCTGATCTCCATTTAATCCGATATTAATATTAATGCCCCCCAAAATTGTTTTTTAGATCTGCTCACATATTCTTCAAATTAGAAGTTAGTATATTCTGATTAGTTCACAGTGTCTATGCAACAATGCCTCCCTGATTAAGAGGGTCTGGCTTGTTTTTAACCTTTTAAAACCCTTCCACTTGAAATATACCTCATCACTAGATAAAACACAGGTAGTGTCGAAACAAAATAGCTACTTTGGTAGTGATATTATAAGATATTCAGGTTATAATTTCGGAGAATATATATATATATATATATATATATATATATATATATCTCAAACTGAATCTTAATTTCTCTTTGAATTTCTAGCTTGAGAATTTATCATCAAGACAGGCTTATGGCCATATCACATTGAATACACCGGTTCTCGCTCAATCACCGAAGTTAAGAAACGTTGAGCCTAGTCAGTACTTAGATGGGTGACCACTTGGGAATACCAGGTGCTGTAAGCGTTTAGTGATAGATGTGCATTGTGGTGCAGTAGATATCGGCTCTGAAAGAGAAATCGGTGAGCCGAGTTTGAATTCCAGTTGGATACCCTGCATTCACTTAAGCACTGGTACTCTTGGGAAAGGTATTAATCCGTCCCTTCCCTCCAGTTATGGGCTAAATAACAAGGGTAGAACTTGGGGACCATGCCCTTAAAAACAAATCCCAATGAATCTTGATACTCGAAAAAGAAAAAAGTATTACTAAACACAAAACTTGTATAAAAACAATGATAAATTGTTGAAAGAAAAAGGTATTACCAGCAATAAATAAATAAAAAGTTTAGTTGGCAATAAATGACCCGCCAAGGTTGAAATGCCATAAAAAACAAACTTAGCAAACCAAATATCATCAAGACAATAGTCCAAACATAAATAGTGTGCGATTTACATTAAGACTATTTTCTTTTTTTTATCACAATGTTTCAGCTACTCAGTTCAGAATTGCTTGTAAGTTACTCAAATTGATATACACCTGGTGAAAGTCAGAAGGAATAATAGCTGAAAAACTGTGATAACAATAACAAAAATAAGGATAATAGTCCAAATGTAAATAGTGTAAATATTGACTTAAATTTGAGTTTAAAA
This sequence comes from Ascarosepion bandense, assembly GCA_037127315.1. Classification (NCBI taxonomy): domain Eukaryota; kingdom Metazoa; phylum Mollusca; class Cephalopoda; order Sepiida; family Sepiidae; genus Ascarosepion; species Ascarosepion bandense. Next base: position 1,955,088 of record JBBBDQ010001566.1, on the reverse strand, counting down.
TTGGACAATTTAGAAATTTTTTTGTTTTTAAATGTTTGTTTCAGTTACCTTTTTAAATAAAGTGTTGAAAAAGGTTTATTGGTTTTAAAAGCATTTTTACTGAAAAAATTAAACTTTATTTTTTAATCAAGAAAATCTTGAAGCACAGGATGGAAATAAATTCTCTTTCCTACAAGAACTGTTCAATCCCCAAAAACCTAAGAACAGCCTTTGCTCCACACATCTCAAATCTCCCTCTCATTTCAAGGACAAAAAGAGCAAAATTACAATGTCATCCAAATTTCATAGGCATGAAGAAGAAAAAAATATGCACTTTTATTACATATAGACCATTATTTATGAGAAATTACCAGCTCCCCTCTTCACCATTAGAAGAATAATAAATATTACATTCTGTAGAGGCATCAAAGATATTTTTACCTGTTAAAAACCCCAAAACTATTACATATAAAAGCAGAGTTGGTATGGCAAAAACAGAATAAAAAAAATATGGAGGTCTGCATTTTTTGCCACCATATTTTTTTTTTGTTTCATCATAAATGCTGGAATGTCAGAAAAGGTCCAGATGTTTGACAGACTCCAGGGCTGTAAAACGTTCACTGAAACCAAAACTTTATTCAAGAAGGTTGGAGACAAGTTCGCGATTCAAGCGAAACAAGTTCAACTTTTATTTTATATATATATATATATATATATATATAATAAAAGAAAAAAGAATAATGCTATTACAATACATATATACCAGTTCACAAAAAACAAATATAAATGTACATGCATGAACGCACAAATATATTGAAGAATAACGTTTTAATAAGCATTTCCCTGTATTCAGAGATACTGTTGAAGATTTTTCAGCTTGATCCACTTACCAAAAATCTATCCTAAATGACCAAATGTCAGAATTTCCTTTTAGAAGAGTTTTTTTTTTTTTTTTTGATCATGCTAATAACTTCAGTAACCCTTTATCATAGACTAGCAGTATAGCCCAGCGTTGCTCAGGTGTAATGAAAGCTTTAAAACTAATCCATGGTCCTGGAGCTCAGACTCTTTGAACGTTGGCATGAAAGACTAAAAAGCAATAGTTGTTTCCAGGTTTCCAGTTAAAGCGAAACCGTAGACTGAAAGAAAAATGAATGGATGTAAGTCAAATTTTGATTTCCTGGTATCGATATCAAATAAGTTTGGTTTTTGTCGTAAACTGAATTTTGAAGGCTAAATAAGTCCTCTGAGTAAATGGTATCATGGCTGAGACTAAGAACTACAATTATACCTACTTAGAGCCAAACCCAAAGCAAAAACTAAAATAAAAGGGCTAAAAAAAAAAAAAAAAATAAAAAAAATAAAAAAAAAATACATACATACAGGCATATAAATAGACACACACAAACATCTTGCCTTTTATATATTATCGATTTTCTGCACTATTGTAAGAACTGCAACCTTGAAACTTCTCAATATCATTTCTTATGTCTTTGCCTATGAGTGTATCAAATTTGATTAAAATCGGACCACTCCTTCTATAACCCGATTTTCGATATTTATCGGGGGTACCTCAATACAAAACCTAGGTAAGAACACTCGCAGATGCTTATAGTACAACTGTAAATTTTCAAGAAAATCGATTCAGCCGTTTCAAAATCTATAGGTAACAGACACACACACACACACAAAATTCCATTTATAAATAAGTTTAGATCAGATTAGATTTAGATGTACATCACTGAAATCTTTTTGTCAAATGCTATCCACTATAGTATAGTATTTCTCACCAGCAAGATGTTGCTTACTTCTGTCTACTCTACAAATATTTTCATGGCTTCTGCTCTGACAAACTTAGGTCACTGGTGCCCGCTCCACAAGAATTTACTCAGGCAACCAGACTGGCATCGAGGTCCCACCCTTTTACAGTTAGATTGACCGAATGCAAGCAACAATTCTACTCCAGCAGCTTCTTTTCTCACTCTTCCCACCTGTGGAAGTCTCTTCCATATACTTGCTTTTCTGATGGCTATAACTTCTAAGAATTTAAATTCAAAGCCAATTCCCATCTTTTATCCACTTAACTCCAGCCCTTTCTACATTATCCCGTGTATCTTGTTCTTTTCCTTTCTCTCTACCTTCGTAACTGTTTTCACTCCTGTGTTCATATACTTCTCTTGCTCTTTCTCTTTCTCCCCCTGTAGCTGGTTCATCTTTGTCTTCACTCTTTTCCTGTCTAAAACTTTAACTCACTTATGTAGCCCCTTGCACATCAGTGGTGGTACCGCCTTGCTTGGGGTGAAAGGATTTTAAAAAAATTAAAAAATTAGAATATTTATATTATTAACACTGTTCGGACTGTTGTCCCCATTTTTATTGCCATATTCCCATTTCAACCGTTGTACATTCTGGCTGAACGTCATAAATATGACAAAGACGAGAAGTCTGAACAGTGTAAATAATGTAAAAGAAGTTTTTTTTATTAAGAATGAAAAGAAAAAAATCAGTCAAAATGTAAACCAACTATTTTATGAGCAGAACTGAACATTTTCAATCATGCGGTTTCAAACAAGTACATATTTTTTAAACTAAGTAAAAATTTCTGAAAACAAGTACTTGTATATAATACACCCCCCCCCATCTCTTGCGTTTAACTTTCATTCCTTACTTGGGTGAAATGATTAAAAAACATTTATTATACTGTACGCTGGGAATGTCATTCAGTTTAGCCTGTAGTATAGGGTGTGTGATTGAAACAAAAATAACACAAATTAGAAATTACTGTCAGCGTCTTTTTAGTCATTTATTTCCAGTAAATAGAAATTTCCTTGTTTTTCAAAATGAAACAACACAGCCAAGTAACAACACAATAACAAGACAATCCACCTTGACAAGATCCAACGGAGAATCTGTAATGTGATCAATCCCAACTTGGCAGCTCAAATACAGTCACTTTCTCACCAGTGCAGTGTGGCTTCCCTGTATCTCTTCTACAGAAACTTTCATGGCTTCTGCTCCGATGAACTTAGCTCACTGGTGCCCTCTATATATAAATTTACTCGAGCCACAAGATTAGCAAATAGGTCCCACCCTTTTACTGTGAAACCAATAAATTGTAAATGCAAATTCTACTCCAGCAACTTCTTTTCTCGCACTTCCCGCCTGTGGAATTCCCTTCCATTTACTTGCTTTCCCGATAGTATAATCTCCAAAAAATTTTAATGTAAAGTCAATAGTTACCTCCTGTCTCACTAACTTACATCCTCTCTCTCATATGCTCCTTTCTCCGTCCACTCCACTCTCATCAGTATTCTCATCATTCTCTTATCCACTTCCTGACATCCCCTATAACTTCTCATACCTTTCCTCCTATGTAACCCCCTGCAAAACAGTGGCAGTAAAATGCCTTGCTTGGGGCGATATGATTATAAAAAATAAATTCTATACTATGACCATGTGGTTATAAAGTGGGGGATCAATTTTATATTACAATCAATATATAAAGTGATCCCTCACTTTATGACCACAGTCATCCTTCTCTTACCCACTTCCTGACACCCCCTATAACCTGTCACTCTTTCTCAATTTTCTTCCTATGTAATCCCCTGCAAAACAGTAGCAGTAAAATGCCTTGCTTGGGGCAATGTGATTATAAAAAGTGAAAGTCTTAATTTTTTTTTTTTAAATTGCGATAGCCAAAGTAACCAATAAAAACTGCTTACCCATGTCTAGATTCTTTAAACACAAAGCTATACATTGGTTCTTATTTATAAAACACTGTACAATGTTGGGAAAAACCAAATAAAATATATCTTAATAAGTTTGTGTTTATCAGTGCTTCTTAACAAGTACAGTCAACATACTAATGCACCGTGAAAGACGGCCAGATGTGCCCCAAATTAACGAGGGAGGAATTTATTTTTATATTTTAAAAAATCTTTATTTTTAAAAAGCTAGAGAACCCAAATATATGGTTGCCATGTCTCAGTAAAATCATACTGTGAAGTGGATGCTAAATGCTAAATTTAAAATGTACCCTTAATTATTCTACAAGATTTTTCTTTTTTTTTTTAATCGTATCCCCCCAAGCAAGGTAATGCCACTGAAGCGCAGGGGGCTACGTAAGAATGAAAAGATTGGAAAGAGAAAGCCAGGAACAAGGGATGAGCCTCTACACCTGTTCAATAGACGTGGGTGGAGTGTGAACCGGGCGATAGCTTAGTCTATCTACTCCAAGTGCACCCTGAAGTAAAAATAGTTGAGAAACACTAGTGCACATGTACAACAGATATATAAAACATTTACACGTGTAAGCAGAATGTATCAAATTCGGCATTTTAATTTAATGTTACAGAATTAAATTTTCAGTGCAGCTGGTTGCAAAAACATAGGTTTGCATTTGAACTCAAAAGCAAATTTCTATAAATATAACTAAAAATATATCAATTTTAAGGCAGCCTTTCTTAATGCAAATTTTTAAAAAAATCTTCCAATAAATTTAGGTAAGTTTATCAAATGAAAAATGATTATCCCCTTCATCCTTCTCAAATTACTTTACTTACATCAGACATACTCATATTTCATCTTTGATTTTGCTTGAAAAAAAAAAAAAAATGAATAAGATAATGTAAAATATTGACATTTGGACATTTTATTTGGGAAGCTAAATATCAAATAAAGAATCAGACTAAATTTAGCCTACCATCTGCTCTTTTTTTTTTCAGTTTCTTCCACAAACAATAGAAAGAAAAAAAAATTACCATTTTGAAGACAATCACTTAACTACAATGTTAGTTCCAATCTAAAGAATGAATGCTAAGGACCTTCTCTTACCAAATTTATAGACAGGTTTTATAAGAGTTTATAGACAGATGCATGTCAAGATTTCTTCCTAGCCAATAAAAAATTTTTTTGTTTTTTAAATAAAAAGGCAAACAATTCTTATTCTTTTTTTCTTGCCTTGAAGCCAGAATGCTATAACAACTTGACTATATCCCTTTTTCCCTTTAAACACTATTCCAACTTTGTTAAAATTTTGCTCTAGTTTTGACTTCATTATATATAGAGGGTGAACAAAACAAACAAAAAAAAACAAAAAAAAAACAGGAACATTTTAACAATCCAATAAAACCAAGAGTGGTGGAAGAAAAATATTTTATTCAAAGTAATTGAAACCTTAAAACATGCCAATTAACAAACAATGATGGAATATTCATTTTTTTTAAATTTCATCCTGTAGATGACGTCTTCCTGTACGAATGCATTCTTGAAATCTTCTGTTAAGATTCCTCATTGACCGCTGCAACATCTCAGCTGGGATACTGTGAATTACATCCTGAATTCTGTTTTAACTCACCCAGAGCTCTTGGTCGAGCCGTGTACACTTTACTCTTGAGATTGCCCCACAAGAAAAAAAAATCAACGGACAAATCTTGTGATCTAGGAGACCGTAGAACATTACGAAATTGATAACATGGTTACCAAACAATTTTCGCACAGCCTCTAATGATTTCCATACACTGTGTAATGTCGCTCCATCCTGTTGAAACTAGGCTTCTTGAACGTGTGAAATTCAGGTGTAAGGAAAAAAATTCCTGTTTTTTTTTTTTGGGGGGGGGGGGGTCACCTTGTATAATTTATCTCTTCTTCTAATGTTCTTTGTTTTCTTCTTCCTCCTCCTCTTGTTAGTGAATATTCACAACTTCACAGCTCAGAATGAAAAATCAGAGAGCAGAGTTCAAATTCTAGTTGAATTTGTTGCATTCACTTATGCACAAATAACCTTGGGAAAGTTATTAATCCATCTTTCCTCCAGCTATGGATTAAATAGAACAGATTGGGTTCTATAACCTTGGCTGGCAACCAGTCTACCCACAGAAACAAAATGGCAACCTACTGCAAGAAAATCTCCTGCCCAGTCAGTCATGTCTCTTTTGAGACATGATCACTCAAACATGTATCATGTATGGCACTTAATTAACTGACTGATCAATTTCATTTAAATATACCCATTTATTCTACATATAAATTTAACTAGTTTGTCAATAATGTTCCTTTTAATTTTGAATATGTATATTAAAGACTCGAAACGACAAATTAGGGAGCTGAGTTTGAATTCCAGTTTAATTCCTTGCATTCACTTAGTGCAAATACCCTTGGGAAAGATATTAATCCATCTCTTCCCTCCAGTTATGAGTTAAATAATAGTACAGATTGGGTTCTATAGCCTTGGTTGGCAACCAGTCTACCACAGAAAGCAATGGCAACCTACTGCGGGATAATCTTCTGCCCAGTCAGTCATGTCTCTTTTGAGACATGATCACCCAAAGCGTGTATCATGTATGGCACTTGACTGACTATTAAAGACAGACATCTGATATAGTAATAAAGAATTAAATTTGAAGTAAATATTCAAGAATATAGGAGTATTGTAAATTGAATTACGGACTAGGTGAGTAAGTCAGTCGGGGGAGGGGATGCATTACAACTTTATGTGGTTTTTCTTTACTTACATGAAAACTACCATTTTCATCTTTGTTGTTGTAACATGTTTCAGCCATTGTGACCTTTAACCTTCATCAGGTGTTTGTCAATCTAGGTAACCTTCAACAAATTTCAGATTAAACTGTTTATTTAATCTATAGGGATAGATTGTTCTCATTCCACTAATCATATCTATTTAGTACTGCTCAGTTATTGCTCACACAATTTCCACCAAATCGCACTAAGAATTAAATTAACTATTACAAAGTAACCAAATTCCCAAATCAATGCTTTAAATCTACAAAGCTATTGTCATACAAAACAATCCTAAGTGAAAAACTTGGAGCCCTAAACATAATCTTTCTGCTAATGAAAATGCTGCTGCTGCTGCTTGATTTTCTCTGTTTAAAGTTCGTATGGAGATTCCCTACACACAACCCTATTCAGCTAATTTGACATCACCTGGAGACTTGGTGGACCAGAGTCTGAAAATAGACTTCTTATCTAGTGGGTACCATACCAAATCATTTGTTACCTTCTGTTGGTTTCTGAAATTAAGACAGTTCCTTTTTCTCACAAATTACATCTGACAAAAGTTCAAGAATAAACCTGCCAAAATATCCTGACAAAGATACAAAGAAATTTGATTGTGTAAACAATGCTGTGTCTTCACACACACAAACTGTAACAGCAGCTCAGAAAAACGAATTGACAAGTTTATTCCATTCACTTTTGCACAAATATCCATAGGAAAGGTTATGTATTCATCTCTCACTGCAGTTATGGAGTAAACAGTAGAGCACTCACTCCAAGTTCTCTAACCTTGGTTGGAAACCAGATTAAGAGAAGGTCAAGTCTGAATTCAAAACCTCATGAGAGCTTTGTAGCACACTGTGCACCAGTTGCTATCAGTTCTTCCAAAATGTGTAGTTGGTTCTACACAAGCCTTCACAAGTATAATCAAAACATATGTCGATAGTCTGGTGGTTCAGTTCTAAGGACTGAAGTGTTAGGCGCTTCTACACTAAAATCAACAGGAAAGTTCTTTAATCTCATTTCCAAATCTTTTTATAAATGTATAGCTAGAAAAAACGTGTTTCTTCTTCATAAAAAAATCACGTCCAAGGCCATCTTCTATAACCATCGTTAAATCAACAAAGAGAAAACAAATTTATTGATGTTACAGATATTCAACAATGATGGATAGAACGCAATTCAAATTTTCTTAATAGGCCTCCAAATGTAAACATGAATGTTATAGAAGAAATGGAGTATTTTCCTGTCATGGAGGAAATGTCTTTGGAACCAACCCAAGAAAATATCAGTTTTTCTAGAAAATTGCCTAGCCATAACAAGGAACACAGAAATTGATGGCCTTAATGCTGAAGGGTTAAAATCTTAAGGGAAGAAAATAAGAGTTACAACATGCACTACCACATCAACATTGGAGACGTGTCTTCTCACCAGACTTATTCAACCTGTACAGCAAAGCAATTCCTAGAGAACAAGACAACCATAATCTTATGGATATGCAGATGATACAGTGTTTATAGTAATTGTTTGTTTGTTTCAAGGTTTAATGACCTATCAATCCTTATGGGATCATTTAAGGTCATAACCAATGATTTTGGGTAAGGTTATTTTTATTTTTACAACATTTTTCTTTTCGAGTATAAAGATTCATTGGGATTTGTTTTTAAGAGCAGGGTCCCTAAGTCCTACCCTTGTTATTTCACCCATAAATGGAGGGAAGGGACGGATTAATACCTTTCCCAAGGGTACCAGTGCTTAAGTGAATGCACGGTGTTCAACTGGAATTCAAACTCGGCTCACCGATTTCTCTTTCCGAGCCGATATCCACTGCATCACAACGCACATCCGTCACTATACACTTACAGCATCTGGTATTCTGAAGTGGTCACCCATCTAAGTACTGACCAGGCTCAACGTTGCTTAACTTCGGCAATCGAGCGAAAACTGGTGTATTCAACATGATATGGCCATAAGCATGCACATCCGTCACTAAATGCTTAGAGCACCTGGTATTCTCAAGCAGTCACCCATCTAAGTACTGACCAGGCTCAACGTTGCTTAACTTCGGCGATCGAGCGAGAACCAGTGTATTCAACGTGATAGGCCATAAGCTGTTTATAGTAAACACTGAAAGAAAACTACAAAAGCTCCTATAGAAGGTAGGGAAGAAGAGCAAAAAGAAAGGACTAAGCTTCAACTGCAAGAAGACAGAATGCATGATTATTACCAAAAGATTGAAACTCAAGTGCAAATTGCAAATCAAACATCTACAGAAAGATCTGAGGAGTGTTTTAACAAAGGACAGAAAGTACGACAAATCCGAAGGCATATTGGGATAGCCAAAGAAGCCTTCCAAAATCTAAGCAGAGTACTAAGAAACAGAAAAACTTTGTTAAAAACAAGAAAAAAGAAAAGAGTTCAAAGCAACTATGTAATATCAGTCCTCTTATATGGCAGTGAACACTGAACAATCACCTCAAAAATGAAGAGACTTGAACCAACAAAAATGTGGTTCTTCCAGAGGATGCTGAGTATATCATGGTCCAAAATATAAGCAGTGGTGAAGTTTTAGAGAAAATGGAAACAAAATGGAAACTTAGTTAACATCAGGAAGAATTTGAGCTTGAGTTTTGTTTAACCTGAGTTATTTGATGCCAAAAACTTAGTATTCAAAACTATATTTTTCTATAAAAGTCTATTTTGATGTATATTTTTCTATAAAAGTCTATTTTGATGTATATTTTTCTATAAAAGTCTATTTTGATGTATATTTTTCTATAAAAGTCTATTTTGATGTATATTTTTCTATAAAAGTCTATTTTGATGTATATTTTTCTATAAAAGTCTATTTTGATGTATATTTTTCTATAAAAGTCTATTTTGATGTATATTTTTCTATAAAAGTCTATTTTGATGTATATTTTTCTATAAAAGTCTATTTTGATGTATATTTTTCTATAAAAGTCTATTTTGATGTATATTTTTCTATAAAAGTCTATTTTGATGTATATTTTTCTATAAAAGTCTATTTTGATGTATATTTTTCTATAAAAGTCTATTTTGATGTATATTTTTCTATAAAAGTCTATTTTGATGTATATTTTTCTATAAAAGTCTATTTTGATGTATATTTTTCTATAAAAGTCTATTTTGATGTATATTTTTCTATAAAAGTCTATTTTGATGTATATTTTTCTATAAAAGTCTATTTTGATGTATATTTTTCTATAAAAGTCTATTTTGATGTATATTTTTCTATAAAAGTCTATTTTGATGTATATTTTTCTATAAAAGTCTATTTTGATGTATATTTTTCTATAAAAGTCTATTTTGATGTATATTTTTCTATAAAAGTCTATTTTGATGTATATTTTTCTATAAAAGTCTATTTTGATGTATATTTTTCTATAAAAGTCTATTTTGATGTATATTTTTCTATAAAAGTCTATTTTGATGTATATTTTTCTATAAAAGTCTATTTTGATGTATATTTTTCTATAAAAGTCTATTTTGATGTATATTTTTCTATAAAAGTCTATTTTGATGTATATTTTTCTATAAAAGTCTATTTTGATGTATATTTTTCTATAAAAGTCTATTTTGATGTATATTTTTCTATAAAAGTCTATTTTGATGTATATTTTTCTATAAAAGTCTATTTTGATGTATATTTTTCTATAAAAGTCTATTTTGATGTATATTTTTCTATAAAAGTCTATTTTGATGTATATTTTTCTATAAAAGTCTATTTTGATGTATATTTTTCTATAAAAGTCTATTTTGATGTATATTTTTCTATAAAAGTCTATTTTGATGTATATTTTTCTATAAAAGTCTATTTTGATGTATATTTTTCTATAAAAGTCTATTTTGATGTATATTTTTCTATAAAAGTCTATTTTTATAATTTCATAGTGTTTTGACCCCATTTTGGGGATTGACTATTTGCTCATAGCTGGGACCCTAACAGGTGCTACCACTCCAGGTCAGAGTAGACCTGGGAACAACATCAATTAAGAGGTGGTTCCATGCTCCTCACGACCTCCCAATCAGAGGCCTTGCTGCCAGATGCAGTTTACCGTCATACCTAGGACCCATCAAGAAGAAACAGATGATGTATCTAGTGCATGTAATAAGGAAAGAAGGCTGGGAAAATCTAATACTCACAGGATAGATTGAAGGTAAAACAAGACAAAGAAAAACAATACCTAGTGAGCTTGAATAAATGAAGGACAGAACATTTTAGGATAAGTAACAAAGAATTTATTAAGAGTCAGAAGGAACAGAAAGTTGTGGAGAGCAATGACTGCTTACGTCCTTAAAAAACAAAACAAAAAAAGTAAAAACATAGCACAAAACCTCAAGATTTGGTTGATGCTACTTTAATTTCATTTTTTAAAGTTAGATTCCAAGGGTTCATGTGCTTCCCATGGAACAGTGAAAATGATCTTCACTAAACACCAATTTTAAGAGAAATGCAATGACTAGAAAATGAGACTGTCATATTGTTTTTTAAACCTGAGCAAAATGACACTGAGATACTGTTCTCTCATTTCGTCTGTCCTCAAAAATATAAGACTTGAGCAATTACTGTACAGCCACTGAGAGTCAACCTTTTGTCATATTCTGCATGACATGAGCATGTAAATAAATCCATATGCTCCCAAAACAGATAATTTATGCACGCTATATTGATTTGATTTTTATGGCTTACCAACCCTTTATTGGTTATTTGAAACTGAAACATGTCAGAATAATTCTTTTTTGCAAGTAAATATTTCATTAACCTTTTTTTTTTTGAGAATAACAATGATTTTTCTAGATACAAGCTCTAATATTTAACCCATAGTTGGGAGAAGGAGATTCAAACCATTGCCAAAGGTATTTGTGTGCTATATTATCACTTGAATGTTTTATCAAAAATGCTTTTGTCATATATTTCAAAGGAAGCTGGAAATTTTCTATGCCTAAAACAAAAGTGCTGTCATCTCTGTTCAATGATCATGAAGAATCAAGGGCATTGCCAAGCAGTTATTTTATGTTGAGCTTTCAAAAGTGTAGTGATATAAATCTAAGCCAAGGAAAGGTTTGAAAGATAAATTGCAGATGACCTTGAAAGCTGAAACTTCTTCACAAAATATCTGGAACAGCATAGCAAACTTCAGAACTCAAATGGTAGAGCAAACAGGGCTCAGAGACCAGAGCAGACAGAGCTCAGAGGGAAAAATCAGGAAAGATACCACAGAAGAAGACAGTGAAAGACTTAATTATTTTAAATGTTCTATAAAATCTGCTTGTCAAAAACTGGATTGAAGTCACATGAAAGATTTTGTGTTGAAGTGACATGTATTAATTATGATGTGCATATATCCATCTACAAATTTTAGTACATCTGCTATGAATTCCGTAAATCATGAGGGGGTTTAAAAAGAAATTTAATTGTAAAACACGATCAGACAGAAGGGCTAACACAGTTTTCTTTTTTCTTTATTTTTTTTTGTTGCAATATTTGCAGTCTGCTATTTAAAAGGTTGTCTAGATTTAAAAGCCATTTACATTTTCATACAAGGGAAATGCAATATGAATAAACAAGATGTGGTCCAATTTTATATAGAATAATCAGCTACTACATTTCCTGATATCATTCATAAAGGCTCACAAATTAACATTAATACATTTGCATAAAGACAAGGAAAGGTCTTACCAAAATTACCCATCCTTTATAGTCAACCAATTCTGAGAGAATTACAAGTTCTACCAGAAACCATTATGAAAATGACACAATGTTAGATACAGAAAGGAAATTACAGGAACTCCCTACAGAAAGTAGTAAAGGAAAGCAAGAGGAAAGGACTAAGCATCAATGTAAGAAGACAATGAATGGTTGTCAGCAAACGGAACATCAGCAATGTGAACTAGAAATTGGAGACACCAAAATCAAACAAGTACAAAAATTTAAGTATTTTGGAACTGTTTTAATAGAGGATGAAAATGTGTCACTAAAAACTGAAATCACACTGGAATAGTGAATATGCTTTTCATAATCTAGGTAAAGTATTAAAAAACAGGAAAAATTCATTAGAAACAAAGAAGTACAAACTTATGTAGTATCAGTTCTTTGATATGGCAGTGAATGCTGAACAATCTCTTCAAAGCGGAAGAAGAGACTTGAAAGAACAGAAATGTGGTTCTAACGAAGGATACTGAGGATTTCATAGACTGAACATGAGTAACAAAGTAGTTTTAAGAAAAATGAACACAAAAATGACATTTACACTCACAATTAGAAAGAGACAACTGAAATTTCTAGGGCACATATTAAAGAGGAGACAGCTTGGAGAATTTGTCACTCACAGGATATATTAAAAGCAAAAGAGACAAGAGAAAGTAGCAAAATAACCTCTCCTAACTCCTGTCCTAACCATTTACACAAACTTGTTCTTGTTTTTCTACATGACGTGTAATTTCATGACATAGGTGCCGTGGTTCTTAACAACTTCTTGTTCATTAGCCATTTTTTTTTCTTTTGCTTTTTCTCATAACTATTATTAACCATTTACACAAACATGATTTTCTTGTTTTCTATTTCATGACGTTGGCAATTATGGTTCTCCACAACATCCTGCCATTTATAACTCTTAGCAATGTTTCTCTTTTTGCTATCTCCCCTGACCTACCAACCATTTACACAAGCCTGTGTAAATGGTTGGTTGGTAGAACAGGGGTTAGGAGAGATAGCAAAGGAGCCATGACTGGTTACGTTTTGAAGGGTCATTGCACTTAGAAGTAGCAATGCAACAAAGTACTGAAACTGATTTTTTTTTTTTTGTAGTCATCTCACCCCAAGCAAGACAGAACTGCCACTGATGCACAGGGAGTTAGATAATAGGAGAGTGAAGAGAAAGAAGAACAGATCAGAGTAAATGTCAGAAAATGTGCAAAAGTAGGACAGGTACATTGGTGTGAAGAGAGCTGCACGAGAGCAAAGTGTAAAGTGAGAAGAAGGATGGGAATCAAGGAGGCAAGAGATGACGGTTGACGTTGCATTTAAACTTTTGGAGATTGTAGCTATTGGGGAAACAAGAATATGGAAAGGAGTTTTATGGTCGGAAAATGCGAGAAAAGAAACTGATGGAGTAGAAGTTGTGGTTACACTTGATTGTTTCTCAGGACTGACCAAAAAGCCTTTCTAAGAAAAAAATTTATTTGTGAATTTGGTCAGATTTTAGGAAGTTGATTAAACTGAGAACTTTTCAGCACCTTCTTGTATATTTATTGCGAGATACCTGTAGTCCTTAACTACTTTGGCAGAGAGAGAATGGGTCAGAACAGAAACTCATTTGCAGTGGTCAGCAACCTCCAGCCCATAGGCCACATTCAGCCCTCGAGTGAATCTTGTCTGGCCCGCTACCTTACTCTGGACACAATATAAATATAGGTAAACCAAACCAAAGTGACAGTTGATAGTCTGAATATATTGCATTGAAATTGTTTTAAAATTATTTCTTTTTACCTGGAAAATGTGTTTTACTTTTATTTTTATTTGTAGGGATCGCCAAAATTAGTGTATGGCCTCACTTTTACTTTTTCTGTGAAATTGCTTTTGTGAGCGGGCACTTTTAAATGAATATAAAATAGTGTTTTCAATAGATTTTAAATAAAAAATTTTTCAACACTGATTTATGAAATATTTACTTTTAAGATGTAAAATTTTTTAACGAATTCCAGTCAGATATTTTCTTTTTTTATGCTTTAGAAACCTGTTTTTTTTTTTTTATCAGATTGAGAAAGTGGTTTGTTTCATTCCTTCAGTAAAATAAAGATTTTTTTTGTTAAATGTGTTTGTATTTTTCCTTTTTATTTTTTCTTTTTGTCAATCCTGTAGTAAAATAAGTCATATTGTTTAAATACAATTATATTGAATCCTTGCTTTCTTCAAACACATAGAAAATTTATTCTCTATATTTAATAATATGGTTCTTCTCCATGATACTGGAGCCATAGCTGTTTGGCCCTCCTCCATGACTCTACATAGCTTTTTAGCTCTCAATCTCCAAAAGGTTGCCAACTTCTGTTCTATTAGATTGCCACAAATGGTGGGATCTTGTCTTAACCATGAAAAAGGTAATTTTCTCATTGTCAAGATAGAACTATTATATTAGGTGGATCCCAAATCTTTGCTACTACCAATCTTTGACCATCAAAGATACCAGTTGTTTCTTTGGCAATCAAAAGTAATTTATTCCAGAATCTGTAATGTGATCGATTCTGACAGCTCAGATAGTCACTTTCTCACCGGCACAATGTGGCTTCCCTGTATCTCTTCTACAAATATTTTCACGGCTTCTGCTCCGATGAACTTAGCTCACTGGTGCCTCCTATCTATAAATTTACTTGAGCCACAAGATTAGCAACTAGGTCCCACCCTTTTACTATGAAACCAATAAAATGTAAACGGAAATTCTACTCCAGCAGCTTCTTTTCTTGTACTTCCCGCCTGTGGAATTCCTTTCCATTTACTTGCTTCCTCGACAGCTACAATCTCCAAGAATTTAAATGTAAAGTCAATAGTCATCTCCTATCTCACTAACCTGCATCCTCTCTCTCATGCTCCTTTCTCCATCCACTCCACTCTCATCAGTATTCTCATCCTTCTCTTACTCACTTTCTGACACCCCCTATAACCTGTCACTCTTTCTCATAACTTTCCTCCTATGTAACCCTCCTGCAAAACAGTGGCAGTAGAATGCCTTGCTTGGGGAAATATGATTATAAAAAAAAAAAGTTAACTTTAGTTCGTTCATCTGCATCAGACTACGTGTCTACCACAATCTCTTCATATCTCTTATGTAGAAATAGGATTAAAAGGGTTGGCTGAAAAGAAATTGTTCATTGGCTGACTATGATGGAATGAGGCTATGAAACCTTGCATGCATTAATTGAAACTCTTATTAATAACGGCATGATTTCTTTCTAGGTAAACTAACATCTGACTGTACAAGGACTTCAAAAGTAACTAGTCACAACTACTCTTGAAAATAGACATTGGTTCGAATTCCAGTTAATTTCGCTGCATTCACTTAAGTGCAAATGCTCTTGGAAAAGATATGAATCCATTTCTTTTCCCACTAGCTATGGGTTAAATAGCAGGACTGATTGATTTCTATTGCCTTGGTCGGCAACCAGTCTACTGCAAAAAGGCAATGGCAAACCACTGCAGGAAAATCTTCTGCCCAGTCAGTCATGTACAAGACATGATAACCCAAGCGATCATATGACATTTAACTGACTGACTGGTATTATCAAGTAACTACAGAAAAAAAAAATTAGCTGAGCTTTACAATATGTTTCTTTTGGAGTTAGTTTTATTTCCATTTTTACCAAACTAAGTTAACAAACCAATAACAAAATATATTTCTGTGGCTTTTGGAAAAATATGTCTTCATTTACAAAGAAAAAAAAAGACAAAAAGAAAAAGAAACAAGACAAGATAGTAAAAAAAGTAGTAAAATAAATTTTTTTTAAATTAAGTTTGGCTATTGCAAAAGTAGCAAAATCCTAGAAGAAAACAAAAGAAACCAAAAAAAGACAAAAGAAACAAAAAAGAAACAAAAAAGGCAAAAGAAAAAAAGACAAAAGAAACCAAAAAAAGACAAAAGAAACCAAAAAAAAAGACAAAAGAAACCAAAAAAAAAGACAAAAGAAACCAAAAAAAAAGACAAAAGAAACCAAAAAAAAAGACAAAAGAAACCAAAAAAAAAGACAAAAGAAACCAAAAAAAAGACAAAAGAAACCAAAAAAAAAGACAAAAGAAACCAAAAAAAAAGACAAAAGAAACCAAAAAAAAAGACAAAAAGAAACCAAAAAAAAAGACAAAAGAAACCAAAAAAAAAGACAAAAGAAACCAAAAAAAAAGACAAAAGAAACCAAAAAAAAAGACAAAAGAAACCAAAAAAAAAGACAAAAGAAACCAAAAAAAAAGACAAAAGAAACCAAAAAAAAAGACAAAAGAAACCAAAAAAAAAGACAAAAGAAACCAAAAAAAAAGACAAAAAAAGAAACCAAAAAAAAGACAAAAGAAACCAAAAAAAAGACAAAAGAAACCAAAAAAAAGACAAAAAAAGAAACCAAAAAAAAGAAACAAAAAAAGAAACCAAAAAAAAGAAACAAAAAAGAAACCAAAAAAAGACAAAAAAAGAAACCAAAAAAAAAAGAAACAAAAAAAAGAAACCAAAAAAAAAGACAAAAAAAAAGAAACCAAAAAAAAAAGACAAAGAAACCAAAAAAAGACAAAGAAACCAAAAAAAGACAAAGAAACAAAAGAGAACCAAAAAAAAGAAACAAAAAAACAAAAGAGAACCAAAAAAAAGACAAAAAAACAAAAGAGAACCAAAAAAAAGACAAAAAAACAAAAGAGAACCAAAAAAAAGACAAAAAAACAAAAGAACCAAAAAAAGACAAAAAAAAGAAACAAAAGAAACAAAAGAAACCAAAAAAAGACAAAGAAACAAAAGACAAAAAAACAAAAGAAACAAAAAAAGAAACAAAAGAAACAAAAAAAGACAAAAAAACAAAAGACAAAAAAACAAAAAGAAACAAAAAAACAAAAGACAAAAAAACAAAAGACAAAAAAACAAAAGACAAAAAAACAAAAGACAAAAAAACAAAAGACAAAAAAACAAAAGACAAAAAAACAAAAGACAAAAAAACAAAAGACAAAAAAACAAAAGACAAAAAAACAAAAGACAAAAAAACAAAAGACAAAAAAACAAAAGACAAAAAAACAAAAGACAAAAAAACAAAAGACAAAAAAACAAAAGACAAAAAAACAAAAGACAAAAAAACAAAAGACAAAAAAACAAAAGACAAAAAAAGACAAAAAAACAAAAGAAACAAAAAAACAAAAGACAAAAAAAGACAAAAAAAGAAAAAAAACAAAAAAAGACAAAAAGGAAAAAAGAAAAAAACAAAAAAAGAAAAAATAGTAGACACCGACCTATGCACTAAAATACAGTGTTCTGTCTAAATTATGATGAGAACAAATATGCATCCGAGCATCACAACTTAGAAAAATAACCAAGTTTAGCGTGATACTCAAGTTTCATATTACTACAACTACCAGGCAACCAGAATGCTTATGGTCACCCAATGACCACAATAATATGAAACTCAAATAGCAGGTGAAACTTCGTTTGCGTGTATGTGTCTCTCTCTCATATATATATATATATATATATATATATATATATATATATACACACACACACACGGAAATTAACAAAAATTAATAAGACTGGTTATAAACAGCCGTCAAATGATTTGTTTGAACATTATTTTTGATCGATACTCATATTAAAGTAAATATTCTGTTTATAATCAAATAGTATTATATATTTATTTCTACCAGCCTGATTATTTACGATAAATTTTTGTTACGAAAATGTGTGTCAATCGGCAGTATTCAAACCGGTGACCCATATCCACATAGGGGAAGCCACCATGTGAGCTGGTGTGTCTAAGACCTCTCGACCACAAATGACGATCAGTCTAAAAGTCAAATTAAGCCTATAACACAATTTTCGAATTCACCAAATCCTGCCAAACAACACACATTCTTGTAACAAATATTTATCGTAAATAACCAGGCCAGTAGAAATAAATATGTAATACTATTTGATTATAAATAGAATATGTACTTAAATACGTGTATTGATCAAAAATAATGTTCAAACAAACCATTGTGTGTGTGTGTGCGTGCGTGTGCGTGCGTGCACTGAATAATTATGTGTTGAGTTTTCCTCTCAATATGTGCGTATGTAATTACAATGCATAAAGATTGTTAAAAATAAAAATTTAACTTTTGTATCAGCCACACAGAAAATATGTCTTCTACTTTGAAACCTCTTTCCCAAAAAAATGTCTCTGAATAAAATATTTGTACTTAATATTAAGAAAGCAGTGTAATAAGCATTGTTTTTGCAAGTGTATACATTTCTCTATTTTTATATTCTATAACAAAGTGTTTCCAAAAATAATTTTACACATCCACAAACACATTTCATGTGCCGGTAGCAAAATAGTTATCAGTATAAAAAGCAGAATCAGTGCACCAAGTACAAACTTCATTTATAACCAATAAGGCAACTGAAAACTATTTTACTACCTTTCTCAACAGTCCTGGGTATGATGCTAAACTACATCCAGCAGCAAGGCCTCTGATTTGGAGGTTGTAAGGAGCATGGAACCACCTCTTAATTGCTGTTGCTCCCATGTCCACCCTGACCCGGAGTAGTAGCACCTGTTAGGGTCCCAGCTATGGGTAAATAGTTAACCCCCAAATTAGGGTTAAAAATCCGTTAAAATCCGGCATAATATGTCATCGGATAATGGGGGTGAAAAAAAAAAACCAGCGGAACAAAAACAAACTGTCAAGCATCCGCAGGAAAGAAAAAAAAAACCCAAAACGGAACCTAAATACCAGAAAAAGTGCTCGATACGAAAGTACGAAAATACAGTAGTAGAGCAAAAACACAAAAATCTATAAGTGAGCCACAACCTACTGCAGTAGGTTGTGGCTCACTTATATATTTATATATATATATATATACACACACACACACACTCACTCAAAACTTCAAACTAATGTGTCATCTTTTGTTCTTTTTTTCTTAATATTTTTTTATTCTTGAATGAGGCACGTGTAAATGAGTCAATAAGACAGTGTCAAAGCAATCAGATACATAGCATCAGATAAACTGGTTGTATTTTTAGAATTAAGGTTTTGGCTTAATTACAAATTGAATCAAAAATTAAGAACTGGAAACAAGATGGCAGATCAGTTTCAAGTTTTCAATTCTAAAAATGAAAACCACTTTTAAAAATCTATTTACAGCCCTAAATATTTCCTAGATTCTTTTCAAATTAGAGAAAAGTTAGATTAAAAAAAATCTTCATTTTCCTATAAAATACATGAAAGCTCTACCTGCAAGAGAAACATAATGAGTTTTATTAATCCATGCTACCAAACAGGGACACAGAAATCTGATCATAAACCAAGTAAATGAGGCCAAAAACAATTCAATTTTTACAATATATTAAAAATTTTAAATAAGACCTCATAACTTTTAAATAAGTTTTACTTTTAACTATGTGAGTAACAACAAGGTTTTAGAGAAAATGGAAACAAAAACAGACACTTCTACTTAAAATCAGGAAGAGGCAGCTGACGTTTCTAGAACCCATAATGAAGAAAGGCGGCTCTTGGAAAATCTGATAATCACAGAACAGATTGAAAGTAAGAATATAGAAAAACAATGCATAAACTAAAGATGTTGTCGTCAGGTTTAGGAGAGAAGAAAAAGACAATTTTTTAAGAACTACAAAGAATAGGAAATTGTGGAGAACCATGATTGCCAATGTTGTGAAGAGACATGGTACATAGAAAAAAAGAAGTCTAATGCAACTCGGTCATAGAGAGACAGACAGACAAAATGCAGTTGCAGAGAGAAGTAGTTTTTGTTGGAGAAATCATCAATAAACTGAAAATTTAGCCTCACAGATAACAAACTTGTAAATTCTAATACTACCGACCAACATTCTAGATTTTCATAATACCAGATTGTTTTTAAGAAGCCTATAATGTCAGATTTGTTTTTTTCCTTTAGCCTATAATGTCAGATTTGTTTTTTTCCTTTAGCCTATAATGTCAGATTTGTTTTTTTCCTTTAGCCTATAATGTCAGATTTGTTTTTTTCTTTAGCCTATAATGTCAGATTTATATTTTTTGAAAGTCTATAATGAAAGTAATGGCTACCTAGTACAGAAAAACCTTCTGCCCAGCCAGTAATGTCCCTTTCAAGACATGATTGCCCAACCATGTATCACATATGGTACTTAACTGACTGAATTCCAGGTTTATATTTTTTAAAAGTTTATATCAAAAATTTTATTGTATGCATTAAGAAGATTGTTTTCAATAATAAGACACCACACAACAACAATGATTTTATTTTAATATTTTCCAACTTTTTCATATTCAAGTTTTCATACAAGTGAACCCAGATCAGCAAATAGTGTATATAAAAATACCAAGTTTCTGACTATTGCTACTTGTGTAGACATTTTCAAAATCCAAGTTCATAACACTTAGAAACAGAAATTATAATCTTTATTGTGAGCGTGTGTATCTGTGTTTTTAAATTCAGTTTTTGAATTTAAGCATTTGTGCACCGAGTTGACCTCGAACACATAACAATATGCAAATTAAATTTTTTTTGAGTTAAATGTGTCAATCAGTTAAATGTAATAAATTACTGTCTATTGAATAAAGATCATATCCAACTTTAGATTGTTTATTTTAAATGGCCAAAACTTCAAGAATCTGAAACTATTTAAAAAATAGACAAACAACAAAATGAAAGTTGAAAATTGAATTAATGGTGATATTAGTCATTACCTTATAAGGAAACATTTGGTATTCATTAACCGAGCAGCCAATAATACTTTTGGTTGAAATTTATAAAATATTTCTCTTAAAACCATTTTTCAGGAAAATAGGTTTCTGTAGAATATGCGTTGTAGTGCAATGGATATCGGCTCAGAGCGAGAAATCGGGAAGCCGAGTTCAAATTCTAGTTGAATTCCTTGCATTCACTTATGCACAAATACCCTTAGGAAAGGTATTAATCTGTCTCTTCCCTCCAGTTATGGATTAAATAATAGGACAGATTGGGTTCTATAGCCTTGGCTGGCAACCAGTCTATCACAGAAAGTAATGGCAACCTACTGCGGGATAATCTTCTGCCCAGTTAGTCATGTCTCTTTCGAGACATGATCGTCCAAGCGTGTATCACGTATGGCACTTAACTGACTAAAGTTCTGTAACTGTTATTGCTTTTTCCAAGATTGACAGGAGTTTCCTTCCTAACATTTCATTTGGAATAGTGTAGAATGTTAATATCTTGATTATGTTATTTTCACTTCAAGTTACATGTGTTATCTCTTAGTTGCTGCTGTTGAAAGTTTTCAAGTGATGTGGTTTCTGTTATTTGGTACAGTTCTTTAAAAATATACTATCTATTCAAAAAATTAAACTTAGCTTTGCATAAGATTCTATTAAGAAAACTAAATGGAAATTAATGACTTACCACACATGATGAAAAATAACTGCTTGACACAGTAGAAGTAATTAGATTTTTCAAAAACCAAATACATATTTCATTAACCTGATGTATTTATTTTTATTCCAAAAGGGGATTAAATGTTAATATCTCATCTGCTTCATATGATTCTATCTACCCTCACCTGAAAAATTAGTGAGCAAAAAGAAATTAATTTGTTTTTTCTTTTAATTAGTCAAATTAATTTTGCATTACAAGCTGAAGTAGAAAGCAGT
The DNA here is from genome assembly GCA_037127315.1 of Ascarosepion bandense. Taxonomy (NCBI): domain Eukaryota; kingdom Metazoa; phylum Mollusca; class Cephalopoda; order Sepiida; family Sepiidae; genus Ascarosepion; species Ascarosepion bandense. The sequence goes on along the minus strand of JBBBDQ010001566.1, from coordinate 1,933,199 downwards.
CTCTCTCCCACCAGCACGACGTGGATTCCCTGTGTCTCTTCTATAAATACTTTCACAGCTTCTGCTCCAATGAACTTAGATCACTAGTGCCCCTTAAATACGAATTTGAATGAGATACTAGATTAGCAACTAGATCCCACCCTTTTACAGTGAAACCGATAAAATGCAGCCGTAACTTCTACTCCAACAGTTTCTTTCCTCGCACTTCCCGACTGTGGAATTCTCTTCCAAACGATTGCTTCCCCGATGGCTACAATCTCCAGGAGTTTAAATGTAAGGTCAATAGACACCTCCTAACACACTAACCTGCTCCCATTCTATCAAACACTCTTCCCATCTGCCCAACCCTCATCCTCGCTATCCTTACTCATCTGTCACCTTCCTCCTGACATTCCCTATGTCTAACCACTCCTTCTCTTTACCTTCCCCTATGTAGCCCCATGCGCAATAGTGGCAGTGGAATGCCTTGCTTGGGGTGAGATGATTAAAAAAAAAAAAATAATAATTATATGTTCCCTCACTTTACACTTTTTAACAAGACAGATCTCATGAAATATTGGAGTATACAGGACTTTCCTGTCACTGATGTACCTGTTCCTTATCTCAAACAAAAGCATGCTGGGAAAACCTTTTACTACATTGAAACAGTTCTATCTTAATAGAAAAATACAAATGAATGATTCTTATGACAATCATCATCATTCTGCAGCCTCGACCAAGATTCAAAATCTTGTCAGGAGCTGAATACTTGATGCTTCGCTAGAGTTACCAAGGGTGTTTTTATCGTGACACCATCACTAGATGGGTTGCCTACCACGGCTTAAGAGAGGCCCATTCACCCTCATTGAGAGAAGGATATCCCACGCCAGTTTCCCAACCTGGTATCTTTTACAACCTCGCAGTAAAAAAATATTATACATAAACTACTGCTTGAAGAAAACAGTAATTTTTGAAAGGATTTTTTTTTTAATCTTCTTGTTATAACGTCGGTAGCAACGCCTATTCTTCCTTGGACATTAAAGATATTATGACAAAGTGACACCTATAGGAATCATATTGAAATAAAAAATAATTAATCAATTGATGAGGTTATTTTAGGAAAGAAAACATTCATTATTCCATGTCACTGATTCTACAAGTAGATATTTGAATATAAAAATAATCATAACGAAATAACTAGTTGCGAGGAAAGTTTGTGCAGTTTCTACATTAATTTGATTTAGAAGCTGTTAGAAATTTCTTTCAAACCAGATACAATAAAATACAATCTTAACCGAACCAACTCAATGCTTAGTATTACTACTACAAATCCCATCAATGTTTGGTATTACTACTACTATAAATCCCATTGCCAAAATAGTTCATAAAATGCAAACATGTTGAAAAATGTACAAATAGCTGTATAAAACAATTTATTATTCAAATATCTTTTTCATACCAATAATGAAATTCTGGATTTCAAACAATTTTTTTTTCTAATAATCATTTCTCCTCTTTGACAAATGGAACAGGTTGAGATTCAAAACCAGGTCTCATAATTAGAACACCAACCTTCTAACCACTCGGCCAGAGCCCCTCTTTTTAAAATAATCATCTATATAGGTATTAATTGAAAATGATTTTCATTTAATGAAGGTGGGGCAATATTTTTTTTACTAAAACAACAATCTTTTCAGATTTTATTTTTTTATATTTTTGATGAGGTGAGAATAAGGTTTAATTTTTTTCAATACATAATAGGCATTCTGCAAGTTCACAATATTTCTTTCATCTCACAACCATTATAAATACAGTCATGTAGAAAAAGAAAAAAAAATTTTTTTTTTTTGGGGGGGGGGGGGCTGTTATTATAGATTGTTTATTCTTTTTAAATATTTTAATATATGATGGATTAAAGTATCTTATTTTCTGCATGCAACACTAAACATTTTATTTGCAATAATTGCACTTACATGAGTGGAATATTGTCTATCTTCAAATACATACTATTTTATCTGAACGCATGAACATTAAGTAAGTACATCAAATTATAATGTCTGTTATTAATGAATACTTGAAACATTGCCAGCCTAGGTAAATTTGCCAAGGGTTTCTTTCAGCAGTTATGTCAACTTTACACCTTTCTTCATCGCTTAATATAGACATGAATTTGCCAAGCATTTCTTTGTATGTTTGCATACGAATTATATATAAATTAAGAGCCACCTGTAAAAACCATCTAAAATGTTCAACATGATTGCAGCTTAATTTCATTAAATTGTTTACACTGAAGCCTACTTAAGAGTCTTTTATAATGTGTAAGCTCAAGTAAGCAATTTCTAATACTGCTGTTCTCTATTAAACACTCAGATTAGTATAATAATTGTTATAGTCATGATTCAACTTTTGTATTTTTCATCAGGTATTTGTCATAATTGGCAACTTTCTTTAAATTTTTAACGAAAATCCTTTATTCAATCCACAGAAATAAACTGCTCAGATTTTAAAGAAGTATAGAGACTGCTACTTTTATGCTATGTCCCTTCAGTACATGAGTGACCGGGGCTTTCAACAACTTTTTGAACTCTGTAGCTCTTAGTAAGTTTTGTCTTTTTGCTATCAGTCATTATCTCAAAACTGTCAATCATTTACACAAGCTCATTAGGTAGGTTACTCACGGCTTTTTTCCAATATGTAATACTAATGCCAAATTCTTCAAACCTTCTTTCCTCATTATGGGCCCAGGAAATGTCAACTCTTTCTGATGTTAAGAAATGTCCTTTTCGTTTCCATTTTCTTTTAAATGTTGTCTTTACTTACATGTTCAGTCCATGGTATTTTAAGCATCTCTCTATAGAACTATATTTTTGTTACGTCAAGTCTTTTTCATCTAAAGAGATTACCCAATATTCACTGTCATATAGATTAAATATAACAGTTCAGCACTTTTTTTTCATTGTTTCTAATGAAATTTTCCTACAACATCTAAAATATTGTTACTATGACGACCAAATAAAGACACTTGACCGAGTAAATTAGTATATACTTACAGCAATTCCTAATCACAAAAATTCGAAAGCAGCAGTTCCTATCGCCTGAACATTTTGAAGGAGAAGGCAGAAAATGTTTTAAATAAACTGTTGTAATGTATTCACTTATGCACAAGTACCCTTAAGAAAGGTATTAATCCATCTCTTCCCTCCAATTATGGGTTAAATAATAGGACAGATTGGGTTCTATAGCCTTGGCTGGCAACCAGTCTACTACAGAAAGCAATGGCAACCTACTGTGGGATAATCTTCTGCTCAGTCAATTATGTCTCTTTCGAGACATGATCACCCAAGCGTGTATCACGTATGGCACTCAACTGACTGAATGTATGGCAAGAGTTCAGGTTGGGGGAAGTACATAGCTGATTATTCTCCCAGCAACTTTGGAAGTAACAGGAAGAGAGGGTAGAAAAATGAGAAGTAACAAAAATAACACTGCCTCGGAAACTACAGGAAATTTAGGAACAAAAATGCCACCAATGACACCCACTTCACAAGAAAACCATGTCTTGCCAACTGCTGGTTTTCCACTTGATTTTATTGGCATGAGGTATCTTGACCAGTTGCAAAGAGGCTCTTATCTAGACATACCAAACTGTCCTGCTGCTAACAGGAAAAACACCAATTTAACTGGTCTTCACAAACATGTCCACATGTGGTCTGAGGCTGCTTTTCTTTCTGTATTGATGTATATTTATGATATAAAACAGTACAATTTTTAAGAAAAATCAATCTGCTTCCAAATCCAATATATTTGCAAATTATTTACACAATATATTTTAAACATGTTTTATTAAAAAGTATTGATGTGCGTTGTGGTGCAGTGGATATCGACACGGAACAACAAATTGGGGTGCTGAGTTCGAATTCCAGTTGAATTTCTTGCATTCACTTATGCACAAATACCCTTGGGAAAGGTATTAATCCATACCTTCCCTCCAGTTATGGGTTAAATAAGAAGACAGATTGGGTTCTATAGCCTTGGCTGGCAACCAGTCTACCACAGAAAGTAATGGAAACCTACTGCGGGATAATCTTTCGAGACATGATTGCCCAAGTGTGTATCACGTATGGCACTGAACTGACTGACTGAATATAATAATTAGAAACAAAGCTTCTACTGGGCACAAAGTTGGGGATCGGTTTTATATTGTTATGAAGTAATAAACTGATCCCCTACTAATTACTACTTATTAGTATAATGATATAATCCATCTCTTCTCACTTCAGCTATGAGCTAAATGGCAGGATAGATTAGGTTCTATAGCCTTGGCTGGCAACCAGTCTACCGCAGAAAGTAATGGCAACCTACTGCGGGATAATCTTCTGCCCAGTCAGTTATGAGACATGATCATCCAAAGCGTGTATGGCACTTAACTGACTGACTGCAATCATTTTATGTCTATTAAATTTGACTATCTATTCTAAATTACAACTAATCTTCTGCAAACCTGGCTGTAGGAGTTGCATAAGATCAAGACTCTGCTTAAGGTTACTATTCGAATAAGTCATCATGAGGGGTATGTGTGTATAAGTAAGGTAATATGAAAAAAAGTAGAAGTATTTCAAGTGCTATATTTTAAAGTGTCATAACTGTATATATACAGGGTGCGATGAATAAATTGTCATCTAAATGATGCAAAAATGAAAATAACACTGACATCTGGTTTTAACAGATATACAGGTTGCGATGGATAAATTGTCATCTAAATGATGCAAAAATGAAAATAACGCTGACATCTCATTTTAACAGATATACAGGTTGCGATGGATAAATTGTCCTCTAAATGATGCAAAACTGAAAATAACACTGACATCTCATTTTAACAGATATACTGGGTGCGATGGATAAACTGTCATCTAAATGATGCAAAAATGAAAATAACACTGACATCTCATTTTATAAGATATATTCACCATAATTATGCAAAAAAATATCTAGAAATACTAAAGAGTAAAATTATTCACTAAAATCACCATTGGCTTCAGCCATGATCTTCAGACAACTTTTAAACAGTTTCCGTGTTCAAGTTGGTGAATGCTATCATAATCCTTGCCTTCAGCTCATCTTTGGTGTTACAAGAAGTTCTGTTGCTCAACTTCATCCCACGCATATTAATCAAAGGGGTTTAGCTTGGGGAGTTGGGTGGCCAGATGTAAGGAGAGAAGTGATTACAGAAATTATCTGACAATCCTTGACTGGATTATCCTGCTTGTGTGACAAAATGCAGAGTCCTGTTGCCTGATAGCTTTTCAGCAACCACCTTCTTGACCCAGGGCAGCAATACCTCTTAAAGGCACTTAATGTAGGCCTTCGTGTCAAGTCTGAGGGCCTACTAACAAATTTAAGAGTTCTTTTCCAACTCTTTCTGAATCCTCAGCACCGTCCTCAGATTGACACCCAAACACATATTAGAGCTTCATGTACAAATGCCAAGCAGTACAGCATACTGTTGTCAAATTTCTGGTAGAGTGAATTGCATCATGATGCTCTTTTTCTCAGACAGTACTCAACTGACCCTACTATACTGCGCAGTCAACAAAATCAAAAGCAACATGCATGCACAAAATTAATATAAAATGGCAACAATTTATCCATCACATGATATACACATAAAACCTTATTTTCAGTGGATATCTGTATTTGAGTAGATGCTCTGTTTTTTTTTGTTTTTTTTTTTTAATCATCTCACCCCAAGCAAGGCATTCCACTGCCACTATTGCGCATGGGGCTACATAGGGGAAGGTAAAGAGAAGGAGTGGATAGACATAGGGAATGTCAGGAGAAAGGTGATAGATGAGTAAGGATAGCGAGGATGAGTGTCGGGCAGATGGGAAGAGTGTTTGATAGAATGGGAGCAGGTTAGTGTGTTAGGAGGTGTCTATTGACCTTACATTTAAACTCCTGGAGATTGTAGCCGTCGGGGAAGCAATCATTTGGAAGAGAATTCCACAGTCGGGAAGTGCGAGGAAAGAAACTGTTGGAGTAGAAGTTACGGCTGCATTTTATCGATTTCACTGTAAAAGGGTGGGATCTAGTTGCTAATCTAGTATCTCGTGCAAATTCGTATTTAGGGGGCACCAGTGATCTAAGTTCATCGGAGCAGAAGCCGTGAAAGTATTTATAGAAGAGACACAGCGAAGCCACGTCTCGCCGGTGGGAGAGAGACTGCAGGCGGTCTGCCAAGTCGGTATCTATCACATTACAGACCCTCCTCTGAACCTTATCGAGAAGCCCAAGGAGAAAAGCAGGGGCACCCGACCAGATATGGCAGCAGTATTCAATGCACGGGCGGATGGTAGATTTGTAAATGTGCAGGATAGATTTAGACGGAAAAAACTTCCGGGCCCTACACAGAGAACCGACTTTCATAGCAGCGGATTTAGCAATGGATTCGATATAGTCATTCCATTTGAGGTCCGCTGAAAGTGTGAGACCAAGGAGGCGTAGTGTTTTACTCTCTGGGAGGCAAGCCTGGTCCATGCTAATGGGAGGTAGGTGAGATTGTCGATGATGGTTAATTGACAGTAGCTTCGTTTTAGAAGCATTAAAATTTACTAGCCATTTCTTACCCCAGTCCAATATGAATTGGAGGTCTTTTTCAATCTCGGCTGCAAGTTTAGCTTTGACGCCTACACCAGATTTTTGTTGGAGGCGAGAGTAAACTGTGGTGTCATCGGCGTACAAACCTATTTGGGTTCTTATGGAATCAGGGAGATCATTAAAATAAGTCTTTATTTTTTATTAAGTCTTTATTTCATTTATTGACCTTTGACCTCAATAAAACAAAAACACATGCTCTCCAGCAAGATTCAAACCTGCATTCTCCTTTGCAGGAGCATCCACTGTCTAAACCAGAATGTTTTGCCCACTCAGCTATAGAGAGTTTCACAATCAAGAAAGTTTTTATTTGCCTATTTTGCGGTGGGCACATTTTATATTTTCAAATTTTTATGTTGGCCTTCCAAGTTGGAATTCTAACTGAAAATTATCAGCTATCCAAAAGACTTATTCTTATGCTCTGTAGTGGGGAGAAGAGGCCATCTGAAACAAATTCCATTAGCTATTTTTTTTTTAAATCATATCACCCCTAAGCAAGGCATTTTACTGCCACTATTCTGCAGGAGGTTACATAGAAGGAAAGTTATGAGAAAGAGTGACAGGTTATAGGAGGTGTCAGGAAGTGGGTAAGAGAAAGATGAGAATACTGATGAGAGAGTGGATGAAGAAATGAGCATGAGAGAGAGAATGCAAGTCAGTGAGAGAGGAGATGACTATTGCTCCAAGCAAGGCATTTTACTGCCACTGTTGTGCAGGGGGTTACATAGGACGTAAGTTATGAGAAAGAGTGACAGGTAATAGGGGTGTCAGGAAGTGGGTAAGAGAAGGATGAGAATACAGATGAGAGTGGAGTGGGTGGAGAAGGGAGCATGAGTGAGAAGATGCAGGTTAGTGAGATAAGAGATGACTATTGACTTTATATTTAAATTCTTGGAGATTATAGCTGTCGGAGAAGCAAGTAAATGGAAGGGAATTCCACAGGCAGGAAGTGTGAGAAAAGAAGCTGCTGGGGTAGAATTTGTATTTACAATTTATTGGTTTCACAGTAAAAGGGTGGGACCTAGTTGATGATCTTGTGGCGCCAGTAAATTCATATATAGGGGGCACCAGTGACCTAAGTTTATCGGAGTAGAAGCTGTAAATATTTTTAAATAGAAACCATGACTGTCTTAACAAATGACAACATAAAATCCAAGAATGTCTAACAAAAAAGAAATTTGCATTAAAAACTATGCTATCCAGAATGAACATTGGATCAATTTTGCAAAAGAGAGTCAATCTCAGCACCAATGGCAGTAACTGCAGAAGCTTTTTTTGCCAAACTTTAAATGCTGTATACAGAACTTCCAACCAGCTCCTCGAGTTGCATACTCAAAGGTGGCATTTCAGAAAATAACATCCTATTTTGCAAAGGTCACAGATCTGTTAAGTTTTAAAGTTAGCTTTATAAAAATTCTCATTCTTCACCAAACACCATAAGTACCATCTACTTTACATCTGCAACAGCCCAACAAAAAGTAGTTTAGGACCTCACTTACCCAGGTTATGTCATATTGACACCAATTTAAACAAAAAGAGAGTAAAAAGACAAGTGAAAGCAAACAATGACAAACTGCACAAACCTGTCCAGTGTTACAAGAAATTCGAGACAGACACAAAAGTAAAACCTTTGTGTTGTCTACCATTTTTTATAGAGCATAATCTATCTATCTATATATATATATATATATATATATATGAAATGATTTGCTTGAACATTATTTTTGATTGATACTTGTATTTAAGTAGATATTCTGTTTATAATCAAACAGTATTATATATTTATTTCTACCAGCCTGATTATTTACGATAAATTTTTGTTATGAAAATGTGTCATTCAGCAGGATTTGAACCTACAACCCCTATCCACATTCAAATTGTCGGTTGTTTATAACCAGTTTCATTAATCTTTGTTAATTTCCATTATATATAAAAACGCTTCATCAGTGATGGCCTTTTACCATCCTAAAAGTGCACTAATGTGACTACATCACTAAACTTGAAGTCCAAGAGATAGTACCACAGAAACTGAAGCTATACTGCCAAAGGCTCATTGTTCTGCAAGATAGTAGATGCATAAACTTCCTAAAAATGTTCTTCATTTCTTATAGAATCAACTTGTGCCATTGAGCAACGCTGGCTCCTAACAGTGAGATATGACAATAAAAGATCAACAATACTCCTTTATCTAAATTAAGTTGAGCAGAAAAAAAAGGGAGATAACACTGTAAAAATTGAGCTTCCTGTAAAAAAAATGATCTGACATTCTTGTGTGGGTATTGTCAGCAATCAGTGGCTCAGCAATAATTGCGGTCTTTTAAAATATTATTACAACAGTAAATAATGTTCAAGATGTGTGTGTGTGTGTGTGTGTATATATATATATATATATATATATATATACACACACACACACATATATATTTCTCTCTTGTCATGCTCTTGGGAGGGTCTTATGTATTAATGTAAGGTATTAAATAGTATATACATCAATATATATGTTGTTATTTTAGATGGCATATTGATATAAATATTTTGTCATTTTTTATGACAGGCCAACTTGTCTTATTGTATAAAAGTCAATCTCATTTTTTATCTGTTGGTTTTCTGTTACACTAATAACAAACATATATAAAATTAAATGAACATTGCCGATTTGAACAAGTGACTTGAAGGTAAATAGATGAACAACATAATCTGTCAGAATATTGCTGCTGAGATATAGGGGGGGGAACTTGGAATAAAAAATTAGGGACTTTATAAACTTTTCTTTTTCATTATTATTCCAATGACTGACTTTTTTTTCAATATAGATATATTAAAGTATTTTTTTTTTATAGTCGTGTTGTCCCAAGCAGGGCATTTTACTGCCACTGTTGAGCAGGGAGTTACATAGAAAAAAATTATGAGAAAGAGTGACAGGTTACAGGGGGTGTCAGAAAGAGGGTAGGAAAAGGATAAGAATACTGCTGAGAGTGGAGCGAACGAAGAAAGAAGCATGAGAGAGAGGATGCAGGTTAGTGAGATCGGAGATGACTATCGACTTTACATTTGAATTCTTGGAGATTGTAGCTGTTGGGAAAGCAAGTAAATGAAAGGTTAATTCCACAGGTGGGAAGTGCTTGTTATTGATTACACAAACTGCACATCCAGGCTTATAGCATCTGGTATTCCTGAGTGGTCACCCATCTAAGTAGAAGTACAAGGGGGGTTTCAATGTGACATGCCTATAAAGAATAACTCCTTATTCCAGAAATTCGGATAGACATAATTTATATTATTTCTAAATTAATGCTCACTCAATACAATTGAGTTTGAATTTTGTTTAATAGCATATCAACCTCTATAGGTTATTTAACGCCAAAAAGGGTTTTTAAGATATCTTTTTAATGTTCGGTTATAGTGACAAGGTTGATTTAGTCAGATTTTAATGAAATTTTTTTTTTTTTTTGGAAAACTAAAGATGTCTTCAAGTTTTGTATTCAAAAATGTATTATGGCAATTTTTTTCCCTTCAAAAAATGTGTTATAAGAATAATTTTTTTTCTTCAAAAATCTATTATTGGTAATATATTTTATTTAAAAATGTATATTTTTCAATAAAAGTCTATTTTTATATTTTCATAGTGTTTTGACTCCAGTTTGGAGGGTTAACTAATTTCCCATAGCTGGGACCCTAACAGGTGCTACCACTCTGGGTCAAGGTGGACCTGGGAACAACAGCAATTAAGAGGTGGTTACATGCTCCTCACAACCTCCCAATCAGAGGTCTTGCTGTTGAATGCAGTTTACCATCATACACAGGATCCACTCAATACAAGGCCCAAGAGACATTCAAGATAGAGCTACTGAATGAGGTATATAGTATGAATGCAAGAAGAGGTAGTAGGAAGTAAAAATTTATGAGGATAAGAATAGATTACAATTGACTCTGAATGTCAAGAGAATCTACACATGAATCTGTTCTACAAAATAATGGTTCTTGGGAAGAAGCAGCAAAGAACTTCTACCTTATGAAATACAGAAATTAAATACAGAGAAAATGAGAGTGGTTCAACTCTGTAGACATAGCATAGCAGGTCTTAGCTGTAAAGGTTTGAACTGGTGGAACTAAAGAATTGAGCCTGTCAGAACATTTGACAGGAAAATAGTGGTAGAGTAGTGATTGGATTGCAATGTTGCAACTTTTTAAATGTTCAACAGAAAAATCTAAATAAGACATTCAGTCAATTAAATGCCATACACAATTATAGACTTGGACGATCTTGTCTCGACAAAAACATGAACTAGAAAAAAAATTGTTCTGCAATAAATTGCCATTACTTTCTGCAAAGGACTGGTTGCCAACCAAGGCTATAGAACCCAATATGTCCTGTTATTTAATCCATAGCTGAAGGAAAAAAAATAGATTAATACTTTTCCCAAGTGCATTTGTGTATAAGTGAATGCAAGGAATTCAAATGGAATTCAAACTCGACTTGCCGATTTCTCATTCTGTGCCAATATTTACTGCACCACAACGCACATCAAAATAATACAATACTAATCCAGTTTTTTTTTGTTTTTCTACTATCAATATATTTTACAAGATTATGTTTTTCTACTATCAATATATTTTACAAGATTATGTTTTTCTACTATCAATATATTTTACAAGATTATGTTTTTCTACTATCAATATATTTTACAAGATTATGTTTTTCTACTATCAATATATTTTACAAGATTATGTTTTTCTACTATCAATATATTTTACAAGATTATGTTTTTCTACTATCAATATATTTTACAAGATTATGTTTTTCTACTATCAATATATTTTACAAGATTATGTTTTTCTACTATCAATATATTTTACAAGATTATGTTTTTCTACTATCAATATATTTTACAAGATTATGTTTTTCTACTATCAATATATTTTACAAGATTATGTTTTTCTACTATCAATATATTTTACAAGATTATGTTTTTCTACTATCAATATATTTTACAAGATTATGTTTTTCTACTATCAATATATTTTACAAGATTATGTTTTTCTACTATCAATATATTTTACAAGATTATGTTTTTCTACTATCAATATATTTTACAAGATTATGTTTTTCTACTATCAATATATTTTACAAGATTATGTTTTTCTACTATCAATATATTTTACAAGCCTATGTTTTTCTACTATCAATATATTTTACAAGCCTATGTTTTTTTACAAGATTATTTTTTAACTATAGTTTATTGCAACTAATCTTTCCTTCTGATTTGTAGTATGACTGCCTTTAGTGTCAGGATCATCTATCATATCTTTAATATCAAGTCACAATGTTTTAATTGATCTGATAAAATATAACAAGTATTTGCAACACAACAACTACTCCCCATTTTCTTTCAAAGGCAGTCACACTAGAGTCACATTAGTCACACTAATAACACTGTCTACCAAGTCAAATATAATCATAATTATCCACGCTAATATGCTTTTAATCAAGTCAACATTATCTTTTTACTTTGAATAGTCTATATTAATTAATCACTCATATTAGGACAACAATGAAATATAATCTCACTAGAGAGGATTACAGAATTTTTTTTATGAATAATGCAACTTGATTAAACAATGTGTTTCTGAAACTAAAAAGAGGCAATAAATTATCCATGACCTTGAAATACAGCCAACCTTATTTAATTTTTTTTCGAAGTTGTACCATATTGCCCATTCAAAATTTCAATGTCATACATATATTTCACTATAATATTTAATTTTTTATAATATTAAAGAATAGAAATGAACCGAGCATGTAGCCATTGTGTGTTTCTTCTAATTTCTGTTTCAGAACTTATTTCCAAAGAAACTCGGTAATACATTTTCCAGTTTAATTACTCTATCATACTTTTCTGTTTGATATGCATCTGTCAGTCCTGAAAGACTATGAATCTGCACCGAAAGAGTTATGTCCTCTCCAAGGCGCAGGTGTGATCAAGTTTTCTTTTTATTATGAGCGATTGGTAGTTATAGAAATACCAATCTCCACGCCACCAACATCATTCAAGAAAAAAAGCAGAGGCCAATATAGCTTGACACTGTCATCATCACAGGAGTTGCCAGAATTAAACTACTTCTTCTATGTGCTTTGTCCCTTCAAAACATAAGCAATCATGGCTTTCCACATTTTCCTATCCCTGGTGGCTCTTAGCATGCCTTCTGTTACACCATGGAACCCTCGTTCCATCATTCACCTGATTAGGTCCTTCAAATATGTTATCCACTGCTTTCCCCGGTCTCTTTTCCCTTCTATCTGGCCTGTATCAGATTCTCCAAGCCCACCTTTCTCATTGCATGTCCCAGGAACTGCAGCTGTCTTTTCCTGATACTCAGTATTAATTTTCTTTTCATTTACATCATTTCCAAAACCTCATAATTGCTCACATGCTCAACCCATGATATCTGCGGCATCCTTCTGTAGAACCACATTTCAGTTGCTTCAAATTTTTCTTTCATCTTTGATGATATTGTCCAGTATTTACTGTCATATTGAAGAACTGACATCACATAGCAATCCAGTACTCTCTTCTTTGTTTCTAGCGAAATTTTCTTGTCTCTTAATACTTTACTCGGTTTCTGGAATGCGGCACTTCGCCATGCCAATTTACCTTCAGATCTGTGTTGCACTTTCTGTCTTCTGTCAGAATACTTCCCAGGTATTTAAATTATTAAGGCATTTACTGCCACTGTTCTGCAGGAATTATACAGGAGGAATGCTATGAGAAAGAGTGACAGGTTATAGGGGATGTCAGGAAGTGGGTAAGAGAAGGATGAGAATACTGATGAGAGTGGAGTGGATGGAGAAAGGAGCATGAGAGAGAGGATGCAGGTTAGTGAGATAGGAGATGACTATTGACTTTATATTTAAATTCTTGGAGATTGTAACCATCTTGGCTACTTGGCAGGACCAAGTAGTATATCTTGAATATACTTTATATCTACAGATAGCTTTTATCTTTGTATTTATATTAAAAAAAGAACACACTGTACTTATTTTAGATTTCATTACAGGTACCTGTTCTTATTTCTATTAATGCTGTGGAGTGTAATTCTTTTAAAGCTTTTACAGTTAGATCTACCAAATGCAGGCGACAATTCTATTCCAGCAGCTTCTTTTCTCACTCTTCCCACCTGTGGAACTCCTTTCCATATACATGCTTTCCTGACGGCTACAATCTCCAAGAATTTAAATGCAAAGTCAATTCCCATCTCTTATCCACTTAGCCCCAGCCCTTTCCACATCACCCGGTGTATCTTGTTCTTTTCCTTTCTCCTTACCTTTGTAACTGTCTTCACTCCTGTTTTCACATCCGTCTCTTGCCCTTTCTCTTTCATCCCCTGTAGCTGGTTCATTTTTGTCTTCACTCTCTCCCTGTCTAAAACTTAACTCTCTTATGTAACCCTCTGCACATCAGTGATGGTACTGCCTTGCTTGGGGTGAAATGATTTAAAAGTATTTATATTATTTACCCTGTTCGGATGGTTGTCTCCATCTTTATTGCCATATTCCTGTTTCAACTGTTGTACATTCCAGTCGAACGTCATAAATATGACAATAAAGATGGGGATAAGCTTGAACCGTATAAATAATGTAAAAAAAAAAAATATTTTTCATTAAGAATGGAAAAAAAAAAAAATCAGTCAAAATGTAAACCAACTATTTTATGAGCAGAACTGAACATTTGCAATCTTACTGTTTCAAATAAGTATGTATTTTTTAAACTCAGTAAACATTTCTGAAAATATGTACTTGTATATAATACACACCCCATCTCTTGCATTTAACTTTCATTCAAAATTTCTTGCATTATACACAAAAAATACAGTATATTTTTTTTAATATGAATACAAAGATAAAAGCTATCTGCAGATATAAAGTATATTACTTGGTCCTGCCAAATAGCCAAGATGGTTACATATTTCACACTTAATGTCTAAGACCAAAATCAAAGTCAATAGCAAAAATTAACTTTAAAAGAATTACACTCCACAGCATTAATAGAAATAAGAACAGGTACCCGTAATGAAATCTAAAATAAGTACAGTGTGTTCTTTTTTTTAATATAAATACAAAGATAAAAAGCTATCTGTAGATATAAAGTATATTCAAGATATACTACTTGGTCCTGCCAAGTAGCCAAGATGGTTACAATCTCCAAGAATTTAAATATAAAGTCAATAGTCATCTCCTATCTCACTAACCTGCATCCTCTCTCTCATGCTCCTTTCTCCATCCACTCCACTCTCATCAGTATTCTCATCCTTCTCTTACCCACTTCCTGACATCCCCTATAACCTGTCACTCTTTCTCATAGCATTCCTCCTGTATAATTCCTGCAGAACAGTGGCAGTAAATGCCTTGCTTGGGACAATATAATTATAAAAAAAATATTTCACACTTAATGTCAAAGACCATAATCAAAGTCAATAAGCAAAAATCAACTTTAAAAGAATTACACTCCACAGCATTAATAGAAATAATTAAGAACAGGTACCTGTAATGAAATCTTATTTCCAGACACCCTCACATATGCCTAGGTTATTCAGTGCTAAACATCAGGTGTGTAACAGCACACCTGATGTTGAGCATATATCTTCTCTTATCTATTTTACTTATTCTGGTAACGCATGTAATGATGGTATTTATGTTTTTATATCTCTCTAATAGGAAATTTTAGATGTGCTACATTGACCTCACAACAGCATATGACCACATCAATAAAGAATTCATCTTCTCATTCATTAGATTTGAGTTTTGTTTAATGGCATATCAACCTCTGTGGGTTATTGAATGCCAAAAATGCGAGGTTTGAAGGTATTTTTTTTAATGTTCGGTTAAAGTGAGAAGGTTCATTTAGACAGATTTTAATGATTTTTTTGTTTGTTTTTATTATGTTTTATTTTAGAAAACTGAAAATGTCTTCTAGTTTTGTATTCAAAAATGTTTTGCTGAAAATATTTTTTTTTCCTTCAAAAATGTGTTATGGTCATAATTCTTCCTTCAAAAATGTATATTTTTCCATAAAAGCATATATATATATATATATATATATATATATATATATATATATATTTCTATAAAAGTGTATTTTTATACTTTCATAGTGTTTTTACCCCAGTTTGGGGGTTAAGTATTTGCTTGTAGCTGAAAACCTAACAGGTGCTACCACTCCGGGTCAGGGTGGACCTTGGAACAACAGCAATTAAGAGGTTGTTTCATGCTCCTCACAAACTCCCAATCAGAGGCCTTGCTGCCGGATGCAGTTTACTGTCATACCCAGGACCATCATTCATTAGAAACTGTCTTTCAAGTTCTGAATCTGCTGAATGTATCAATATAGAGGAATGTTATCAGTCCAAATATTTTAAAGTGTACTCCAATGTGGAAGCATTTAAAACCTCATAAGGAGTACGGTAAGGAGGAAATGAGAGAGACAGTATATTCAAACATTTCCTAAACTATACTATGCACATTTTTTTTTTTAATCATATCACCCCGAGCAAGGCGGTAATGCCACTGACGCGCAGGGGGCTACGTAAGAATGAAAAGATTGGAAAAGAGAAAGCCGGAAACCACATCCTAAACAGGGAACAAGGGATGAGCCTCTTCACCTGTTCAATAGACGAGGGTGGGTGTGAACTGGGCGATAGACTAAACTATCTACTCCAATTGAAAAAAAAAGAAAAAAAGAAAAGAGTGAAAAGATTGGAAAAGAGAAGGGTGGAAAACCACATCCTAAACAGGGAACAAGGGATGGGCCTCTTCACCTGTTCAATAGACGTGGGTGGAGTGTGATCCAGGCGATAGTTTAGTCTATCTACTCCAACTGAGAAAAAAAAAAGGGAAGAAGAAAAGAGTGAAAGGACATTTACAAGAGATGGGTTACTGATCCTTTAAGCATTCTATACCACATCCCAAATGAATCAACTGAGAGCAGACAGCAATCCTGTTATCCCTCTCAAGGCCAAGGTACTGATGATGAGGGAGATATGCCAATGATGTAAGTATTCATAGGACACAAATTTTGTTCTTCAAAACACCCCCCCCACATCAATACTAGAAAGAGTGAAAACAGATACTGGACTTCAAAAATCTTTTTACCTGAAAAAGTGTCTTAATAGGAAGACTTCATAAATTTCAACCAAAAGCAACATTAGCATGGTCAATGAACAGTAAATGTTTCTTTTAATATATACTAGCTGTATAGCCTGGCGTTGCTCGGGTGTAATGAAAGCTTTAAAACTAATCCATGGTCCTGAATATTGACAGAAAAGACTAAAAAGCAATGGTTGTTTCCAGTTAAAGCGAAACCGTAGACTGAAAGAAAAATGAATGGATGTAAGTCAAATTATGATTTTTTGGTATCGATATCAAATAACTTTTTTTCATCATAAACTAAATTTTGAAGGCTAAATAAGTCCTCTGAATAAATGGTATCATGGCTGAGACTACAAATATACCTACTTAGAGCCAAATCCAAAGCAAAAACTAAAATAAAAGGGCTGAAAAAAAATACAGACATACAGGCAGATAAACAGACATACACACAAACATATTGCCTTATATATATATATATATATATATATATATATATATAAATAAATAAATAAATAAATAGATTTTCTGCACTATTGTAAGAACTTCTGAATATCGTTTATGTTTTTGTCTATGAGAGTACCAAATTTGATTAAAATTGAACCACTCCTTCTATAACCCAATTTTTTCAATTATCAATTTTCGATATTTATCCGGGGTATCTCGACACAAAACCTAGCTGAGAACACTTGCAGATGCTTATAGTACAACTGTGTAAATTTTCAAGAAAATCGGTTCAGCCTTTTCGGAGTCTATAGGTAACAGACACACAGACAAAGTTCCATTTATAAATAAGTTTAGATATATATATCTTGATTTAATATCATTGTGTGTGTGTGTGTGTGTATATATATATATATATATATATATATATATTAAAAGAAACAGTGTTCTTTGACCATGCTAATCTCAACTTAATATTGTGTGTGTATGTATAAAACTTGCAGATGCTTATAGTACAACTGTGTAAATTTTTAAGAAAACCCGTTCAGCTGTTTCGGAGTCTATAGGTAACGGACACACAAAGTTCCATTTATAAATAAGTTTAGATATATATATCTCAACTTAATATCTGTGTATGTGTGTGTATATACATACACACACTAATATTAAGTCGAGATTTTAATATATATATATATATATATATATATATATATATATATGTATATATTAAAAGAAATATTTAGGGTTCATTGACCGTGCTAATCTCGACTTAATATCATTGTGTGTGTATTTATATATATATACACACACACACACACACACACACACACATACATAATGATGCTAAGTCCATAAATGGAGAGAATAATAATATAAAATATTAAGAGATAGATCTGCATAGATCTCCACGGATGTTATCCAGGGCAATATGATATCCATAAAGGAAAACTGAATACATCATCCAAACTATAATTAATTTTGATGGGACAGTTTATCCATCTCTTCAGACTGCAGAGATGCATATGATTTAATTTTCCCCCAGAACATTCAAAAAGGGGAAATCCAAGTAATATGACCTAGAATAGAAACTTTTAGTCTTATCTTGTTAGGGCCATAAAAGTTAGGTGAGTGAGAGTCCACATATTAAATGTGGTGATTGGACAGGGCAAGTCACCATAAAGTGAAATGCATACACCACCACCCACACACGTGTGTGCCTGTGTGTAGATATATATATATATATATATATATATATATATATGAGAGAGAGAGAGACACACACACTATTTTAAAAACAAGGAATTTATTATTAGTCTCAAAAGCCTTATCATCTAACAGCTCATCCAGAGAAAAATTGTTGGAAAATTAATTAAACAAAAAGGACAGTAACGACAAAAATGAAGAGCAAAAAAGAGGGAAAAATGATAAAATAAATACACATTTAAACATATATACTTATAACACGGAGAGAGGGAATTCACCTGTAAATAATTAGCAAGGAACTATTAAAATAAAATATCCCCCCCTACTAATTCAGATACTTTACAAAATCCTTCTGGCGGCAGAGAAAAGGTTTCTGTAATGATATAGAGACTGATTCAAAATCTTTAAATGATTATTGGAAGCAGCCCTATGCATAATTTTGAACCTAGTCTTTCTTTCTTTAAAAAAAAGAAGAAAAAAAAAAAAAAATATATATATATATATATATATATATATATATATTCCATTTTTAAATGAGTTAATTCACTACCCAAATTTCTATCATGAGTGGTGTCTTCAGGTGATTTTTAATAACTGATTCACCGTTTTTCTTTTTAAGAATGCTCTTGTAACAGTGTTTTATTTGAATGGTCATGTGGCAGGGAATTTATGAACGCACAATTTTTAAATTAAAACGGATTATGCCGTTTTCATCCATGGTTGTATGAACCTAGGAGGTATTAGTGTAGATGCATTTAGTCATAATTTTCCTTCTTTCATTTAACAGTTCAATTTTA
Source organism: Ascarosepion bandense (assembly GCA_037127315.1). Classification (NCBI taxonomy): domain Eukaryota; kingdom Metazoa; phylum Mollusca; class Cephalopoda; order Sepiida; family Sepiidae; genus Ascarosepion; species Ascarosepion bandense. The sequence goes on along the minus strand of JBBBDQ010001566.1, from coordinate 1,913,984 downwards.
TTTGGGAATATCATAATTTCCAATATCCACAAAACAGAAAATATTGAAAAGTTCTACAATATAATTGTATCGAATACTTTAATACAAATGTGTACTGGTTTAATGACCAAAAACTAAGTATTAAACAATCTATATATATATATATATATATATATATATATATATATATATACAAACACACAAACACACACGCTCATCCATTCACTCATATAAACACAGAAATATCTTATGACTATATCTGCTCTTGAATTCACACACCCACCTATGAAAACCATATATACATGTGTATACACAACTGTAAATACCAGGATCAACAAAATTATCCTCCAATAGTAAAATCTTTCAGAAAGATAAAGAGCGGATATATCCATGTGTGTCTACGTGACATTATGGTGATTTTGTTTTTTATATAATTTTTTTTTAATAATCTAGCATTATTTCTGATGATATAATGAGTTCATGTGTTTAAATAGATATTGTCATTTTTCTTTAAACAGCATTATTTATGTCTACTAACCTTGAGAATTGAAAATATTGATATTGAAAAGTGCATTTCAACAGGAAACGAATGTGTCCTCCTTATATTTGCTAACAAATCTTACATAGCTGAGTAGTCTAAAGCACACCTAGCTTAAAAGTGGTTTCATGAATATGCCTACCCCATCAAAATGATGTTTACAGTAAGAAAAAAAAAAAAAAAGAATAAACCAGATTAAAAAACAAAAAAAATAAATAATTCATTATTAAAATTACTTTTGTTTTAAGTAGAAAAATGTAAGTTATCAGATATAGACATGAAAAGTTCCAAAGAGAGATGAAAATTCCTCAAAAAAAAGGGAGACCTCCATAGCCTAAAGGTAAGTTACACAAAGTTAAGGTGGTTTTCAAAAAAAAAAAAAAAAAAAAATGCAGGTAGATTCTATTCCTGACAAGAGATAAATGTTCTTTTTAATAAAACTTTCAATAATCTAAGCAAGTAAACATTAATTTCACTGTTTGTAAATAAACAGTGATGTCTACTCAAACATGTGTACCCACTAAAATAATGTTTATCGTAATACGATATATGAGCTGATAAGAATTAGTTCTTTACTGACAAGCGGCTAGTAGAACTGAGAAAATTTACTTGCTCTCTGTAGACAGGCTTTCTTCATCAGAGCTAAAGAGTTGATCTTTCCCAATCATGTTTGGTTTGATTATCTCAAAAAGGTGAGAAAATGGAAGATTTCCCCTCGAAAGAAATGTTGCATGTGAAAGAGATTGGCGGTAGGGACAGGAATAAGTGTTTTCTTTTGTTCTCTTAACAAGACATACACACATGCTTTACCCAAACCAAAAGCATAAGGAACATGTCAACAACAGCTGGGTTTTCATCACAAAAACTATAAATATCAATGACTTTAAAAGCAATATGCTTTTCTGGCTTGAAAGAATTTTTCAACCTGACAACAGCCTTGATTTTTTTTTAAAATCATTTACAACTT